>WNWK01021538.1:0-33946 GCA_009830355.1 Cherax destructor
TTCAATGGGGGAAAAGTGTAAGGTCTAGTCCTTGGTAATGAAAATATCCCTCGAATTTATAAACCAGGTGAAGTAGAGCTTGATCATACAGAATGTGAAAAGACTTGGGAGTCATGGTAAGCAGGAATCTAAAGCCAAGACAACAGTGCCTAAGTGTGCGCAAAAAAACTAACAGATTACTAGGATTTATTTCAAGAAGTATAAGCAACAGAAGTCCAAAAGTTATTTTACAGCTCTATACATCACTAGTGAGCCTCATTTGGATTATGCAGCTCAGTTTTGGTCTCCTTACCAGGATGGATATGATTCATTGAGAAATGCAAAGAAGAATGACTAAAATGATTTACAGTATAGAAATCTCCCGTATGAAGATAGATTTAGAGCGTTGAATCTCCACTCTCTGGAGGGCGTAGAATGAGGGGAGATATCATCGAGGTGTACAAGTGGATGATGGGATAAAAAAGGAGATATTAATAAAATACTGAAAATATCAACCAAGTAAGAACCAGAAATAACATAAGAACATAAGAACATAAGAATGGAGGAACACTGCAGAAGGCCTACTGGCCCATACAAGGCATATCCATAAAACCACCACTACCTAAGAATTTATCCTGTATTCGACACTAATCAAACCCAGCCCTCCCACTCATATATTTGTCCAACCCTTAAACCCAAGGTCCTAGCCTCTATCACCCTACTGGAAGATTGTTCCACGCATCTACAACTCTGTTCGAAAACCAGTACTTGCCTATGTCCTTTCTAAATCTAAATTTATCCAATTTAAACGTTATTTCTCGTTCTTGGTTCGATATCCTAGTATTTTATTAATATTCTTTGTTTATGTACATCCATTGTACATTTCCCGATGAATTCTCCCCTCATTCTACGTCCTCCAGAGTGGAGATTCAATGCTCTAAGTCTATCTTAAGAACATAAGAACATAAGAAAAGGAGGAACACTGCAGCAGGCCTGTTGGCCTATACTAGGCAGGTCCTTCACAATCCGTCCCACTAACAGAATATTTGCTCAACCCAATTTTCAATGCTACCCAAAAATAAGCTTGACAATTTACCCACTCATGTGCGAGTCCATAAATCAACCCCTCTCACTCCTTGAATTTCCAACCTAAATTTGAAACACCCAAGGTCCAAGCCAATAACCCTACTAGGAACTGTTCCATCATCAAACTACCCTATTTCCAAACCAATCCTTTCCATATATCCTTTCAAATCAAACTTATCAACTTGAATCCATTATTGCGGTTCTCTCTTGGAAGATATCCTCAAGACCTTATTTATATCCCCTTTGTTAATACCATTTTCCACTTGTATACCTCGATCATTCTCCTCATTCTACGTCTTACAAGTGAATGTAATTTTAGGGTCTTCAATCTTTCTTCGAAGGAAGATTTCTTAATGCTATGTATTAATTTAGTCATTCTACGCTGAATGTTTTCTAACGAATTTATGTCCATTCTGTAATATGGAGACCAGAACTGAGCTGCGTAATCTGGTGAGGCCTTACTAATGATGTATAAAGCTGTAATATAACTCTGGACTTCTGTTGCTAACACTTCTTGATATAAATCCCAGTAATCTATTTCCTTTATTACGTACGCTTAGGCATTGCTGTCTTGGTTTAAGGTTGCTGCTTACCATCACCCGAAGTCCTTCTCGCAATCTGTATGGCTAAGTTCTGGTTATTTAACTTATAAGTGCTTGGGTTATGGACACTCCCGAGCTTCAGAACCTTGCATTTATCTACATTGAACTGCATCTGCCACTTTTCCTGACCACAATTAAGTTTGTCTAAATCTTCCTGAAGATTCTATGACATCTATGTTTGAATCAATTATCCTACCTATCTTCGTGTCGTCGGCGAATTTGCTCATATCACTAGTAATTCCCTCATCAAGGTCATTGATATATATTATAAATAACAATGGGCCTAAGACTGATCCCTGTGAAACCACTTGATTCACAAGTCCCCATTCGGATTTAACCCCATTTATGCACACTCTCTGCTTCCTATTGGTGAGCCATGACCTCGATCCATGACAGCACTTTTCCCCCAATGCCATGAGCTGCCACTTTCTTTAATAGTCTCTGGTCGGTACTCTATCAAAAGCCTTCAAAGTCTAAATAAACAATATCGAATTCTTTTATCGTGATCAACGGCCTCAAAAAGCTTTCTGAAGAAGGTTAATAAATTAGATAGGCAGGAACGGCCCTCGTGAATCCATGCTGGTTCATTAATCAAATTATGGTTATCTAGATGGCTTCTAATTATCAGCTATAATTGACTCTAGTAATTTCTACAATTGAGGTCAGGCTTATTGGGCGGTAGTTTGACGGTAGTGACTTTCCCCGCTTTAAAAAATAGGAATTACATTAGCCATCTTCCACATATCCAGACACTACACCTGTTTGAAGAGATAAATTAAAAATGTTAGATATTGGTTCACAGAGTTCCATTTTGCATTCCTAAGAACCCTTGCAAAAGCTCATCAGGACCAGGATTTATTTTGTTTCAGTCGGTCCAGCTGTTTCATAATCATTTCGCTAGTGACTGTGATATTACATAATTTATCTTCTTCTGGGCCTCTTCAAAATTAATTACTGGGATATTATTAATGTCTTCCTGTGTGAAAACCGAGAGAAAATAATTATAAAAATAGGCACATATCATTCTCCTTGTCAGTAAGATGCCCAAAGTTATTTTTAAGGGGACCTATCTTATCCCTAACTTTTGTTCTATAAACCTGGAAAAACTTTTTGGGTTAGTTTTTGAATCCCTAGCAACTTTAATTTCATAGTCCCGTTTAGCTTATTCCCTTTTTAACGTCCTCTTAATGTCAGTATACTGATTTATAAGATGACCCTCACCTCTTTTATGCGCCTATAAATTCCTTTCTTCTGCCCTAAAAGAATTTGAGCCTATTATTCATCCATTTTGGGTCATTTCTACTTGATCTAATTTCTTTATACGGTATAAATGTTCTTTGGGCAGCCTGTATAGTGTTAAGAAAACTGTCATATTGATACCTCTTCTTCACCCCAGTCCACAGTTGATAAGTGTTCTCTAAGTCCATTATAATCTGCTAAGCGAAAATCTGGGACCATTACTGAATTATCCCTACTATCATACATCCATTCAATGTAAAGGTAATTGACTTGTGGTCGCTTGAGCCGAGTTCCTTGTAATTTCTAAATTATTAACAAAGGGTTTCTTGCCCAGAACCAAGTCAAGTAGGTTATTTCCCTTGTAGGTTCTGTTCAAACTGCTTCAAAAGCAATCCTGAACTACTTCTAAAAAGTCGTTAGATTCTAAATTCCCTGTCATGAAATTCCAATCAATCTGACTAAAGTTAAAGTCCCTAAATTACTACGTTATCGTGTCTTGTGGCCTTAACAATTTCCTCCCAAAGTAGTCTCCTTAAGAACATAAGAATGGAGGAACACTGCAGAAGGCCTACTGGCCCATAAAGGCAGGTCCTTATCAAAACCACCACTACCTAAGAATTTACTCCTGTACTCAAGACACTAATCAAACCCAGCCCCTCCCACTCAATATTTGTCCAATCTTTTTAAACCACCCAAGGTCCTAGCCTCCTATCACCCTTACTCGGAAGATTGTTCCACGCATCTACAACTCTGTTCGAAAACCAGTACTTGCCTATGTCCTTTCTAAATCTAAATTTATCCAATTTAAATCCGTTATTTCTCGTTCTTACTTGGTTCCGATATCCTCAGTATTTTATTAATATCTCCTTTGTTTATGCTCATCATCCACTTGTACACCTCGATGATATCCCCCCTCATTCTACGTCTCTCCAGAGAGTGGAGATTCAATGCTCTAAGTCTATTTCATACGGGAGATTTCTTATACTGTAAATCATTTTAGTCATTCTTTTTTTGTATGTTCTCCAATGAATCTATATCCATCCTGTAGTAAGGAGACCAAAACTGAGCTGCATAATCCAAATGAGGTCTCACTAGTGATGTATAGAGCTGTAAAATAACTTTTGGACTTCTGTTGCTTATACTTCTTGAAATAAATCCTAGTAATTTTGTTAGCCTTATTGCGCACACTTAGGCACTGTTGTCTTGGCTTTAGATTTCTGCTTACCATGACTCCAAGTCTTTTTCACATTCTGTATGATCAAGCTCAACTTCACCTAGTTTATAAATTCGGGGGATATTTTTCATTACCAACGACAAGCACCTTACACTTGTCCACATTGAACTTCATCTGCCACTTTTCAGACCAAGACATTAATTTATCCAAATCCTCCGGGAGTTCACTGTTATCCTCCTCAGAATGAATTATACGGCCTATTTTTGTATCATCAGCAAATTTACCCCATGTCACTTGCAATTCCTTCATCAAGGTCATTAATGTAAATTATGAACAACAATGGGCCCAAAACTGATCCTTGTGGAACGCCACTAGTGACAAATCCCCATTCAGATTTGACCCCATTAATGGAAACTCTCTGCTTTCTATTGGTAAGCCATGCCTCTATCCATGCTAGAACTTTACCTCCTATACCATGAGCTGCCACCTTTCTTAAGAGTCTCTTGTAGGTACTCTATCGAAGGCCTTACTGAAATCCAAGTAAACTATATCATATTCTTTATCACTGTCTACTGCCTCAAATGTTTTATTGAAAAACGTCAGTAAATTTGTCAGGCAGGAACGACCTCTCGTAAACCCATGCTGAGATTCATTAATCAAATTATGTTCTTCAAGGTGACTTCTGATAATATCAGCTATAATTGATTCTAATAATTTGCCTACTATAGACGTGAGGCTTATTGGACGGTAATTTGATGGAATGGACTTATCCCTGATTTGAATATAGGAACTACATTAGCTATCTTCCACATCTCTGGCACAACACCAGTTAGGATGGACGTATTAAACACATTCGTTAATGGCTGACTAAGTTCCATTTTGCATTCTTTAAGTACCCTGGAAAACAACTCGTCGGGTCCAGGGGACTTATTTTGCTTCAGTTTATCTATTTGTTTGATAACCATATCCCTCGTGACAGTAATATTGTTTAATTTGAATTCTTCAGGAACTGAATAATTGTTAATTTCTGGAATCTCATTTACGTCTTCTTGTGTAAAGACTGACAAAAAATAGTCATTAAATAGAGAACACATTTCCAGTTCGTTATCCGTCAGCTGTCCATTCCCAATTTTCAGAGGTCCTACCTTTTCCCTCACCTTCGTCCTGTACACTTGAAAGAACCCTTTGGATTAGTCTTTGATTCATTAGCAACCTTAATCTCATAGTCACGTTTAGCCTTTCTAATCCCATTTTACTTCTCTTTTCAACTGAACATATTGGTCAATAAGGTTAACATCTCCTCTTTTGATGCGCCTATAAATTCCTCTTTTCTCCCTAATAAATGTTTTAGCCTCCTGTTAATCCATTTGGGATCGTTATTATTTGACCTAAATTCTCTCTGGGGAATAAACATACTCTGTGCACGTTGTACATTATTAAAAAAAATCATAAACGCAGATCCCATCGTAATCGTTAGCTAGATTACCCCAGTCGAGATTAGACAGGTGTTCCTAAGTCCAATATAATCGGCAGAACGAAAATCAGGAACTTTTACCGTATTATCCCTATTCTCGTACTCCCATGTAATATTAAAAGTAATGGATTTGTGATCACTAGCTCCAAGCTCTTCAGTGATCTCCAGATTATTTACAAGAGTTTCTTTATTTGACAAGACTAGGTCGAGCAAATTATTACCTCTGTAGGCTCCGTCACACACTGCTTCCAGAAAACAGTCCTGAACTACTTCCATAAAGTCACTGGACTCCAGATTACCGGTCAAAGAAGTCCAGTCAATTTGACTAAAGTTAAAATCCCCTACTAACACTACGTTATTGTGCCTAGAAGCCCTAACAATTTCGTCCCAAAGAAGTCTCCCTCTATCGTGATCCAAGCCTGGAGGTGGTATATTACACCTAGAATCAGTTTTTCTTGACCTTCTAGAAACTCTACCCAAACAGATTCTGTTAATGATCCATCTATTTTTATGCCTGTTTTTATGCAGCAATTTATATTTTCTCGTATATACAATGCAACTCCACCCCTTTCCCATTATATCTATCTACATGGAACAACTTAAACCCTGAATATGACACTCAGCAATCATATCCCGACTCTTGGTATTATACCATGTTTCAGTTATTGCAATGACATCAAAGTTCCCAGCACATGCTACCAAACGTAATTGTTAATTTTATTTCTGGCGCTTCGACAGTTAGTATAAAATACATTGATATGTATCTTCTTGTGAACCTTTTTCAGCTTTTGTTTTACACAATTTCTGTTACTATCATTACCCTGTGTCACTCGATTACTGTTATTGTTATGATTTATGATATCAAAGCCTGAATCAATATTTTGGCCCTCATTATTTACCATTCCTAAACCCTACCTCTAACTAATCCTAGTTTAAAGCCTAACAACATCCTCAACTGAGCTGAGAGAAATTCTACACCTGCCCTGGATAAGTGAACCCCATCCCTGGCATACATGTCATTTCGCCATAGAAGTGGTCCCAGTTGTCAATGAATGGGACTGCATTATCCTTCAGTGTTTGTCCAGCCAGCAATTTATACCAATCGCTCTGGACAGCCATTCATTTCCAACACCCTTCTTGGCAAAATGCCCATAAGCAGGGCTCCTCCTTCTTCCTAATGATGTCTATTGCTGCCTTATACCTACTAACTAAATCCTCACTTCTACGCTTGGATACATCATTCCTCCAGCACTGAGGCAGATAATAGGATTGATCCCATTACCATGCATGATGTTGTCAAGTCGGCTAACAATGTCTTCCATCCCAGCCCCAGGAAAGCAAACCCTCTGTCTCCTACTCCTATCTTTCAAGCAGAAGGCCCTATCCATATATCTAACTTGGCTATCCCCAACAACAACAATGTTTTTACCTTCCTTGGTACAGTTCGTCGTGACGTTCCCAGTAGTCGACTCACATTCGTCTGGAAGCACAGAAAAGGAGTTCAAGTTTCCACAGCAGTCTTTTCTTCTTCGTCGTTACTACCTCTCCATTCGTCTTCTTGATCTTCAACTTGTCCCATGCTGTCCGGCCACTGCCCAGGTTACCTTCTTGACCTGAGGACTCACAACAGGAGGACTACTACGAATCCTCTTGTTTTCCTCCGTCAATCGCCGTATCTCAAGCTTCGCTACCCTCAATTCCTCCTTAAGCTGCTGGTAAAGTTGCTCAATAGGCGGTAAATCACGCCTAAAATCAATTTTTCACACCCCTCTGAAAATTCTATCCAGACAGACTCTGTATGTGTTAATTCAGACTTTATACCCGTTTTTATGCAACAATTTAAATGATCACGGACATAGAGTGCCACCCCACCCCCTTTCATAAGAACATAAGAACATAAGAAAGGAGGAACACTGCACCAGGCCTGTTGGCCCATACTAGGCAGGTCCTTCACAATCCATCCCACTAACAGAATAATTGTTCAACCTAATTTTCAATTCTACCCAAGAAATAAGCTTTGAAGATTCTATTAACTCAAGTGCGAGTCCCACTCAAATCCAACCCTCTCACTCATGAATTTATCCAACCTAAATTTGAAACTACCCAAGGTCATAGCTTCAATGACCCTACTAGGCAGACTGTTCCACTCATCAACTACCCTATTTCCAAACCAATATTTTCCTATATCCTTTCTAAATCTAAACTTATCCAATTTGAATCCATTATTGCGGGTTCTCTCTGGGAGATATCCTCAAGACCTTATTTATATCCCCTTATTAATACCCATCTTCCACTTATATACCTCGATCATGTCTCCCCTCATTCTTCGTCTTACAAGTGAATGTAATTTAAGGGTCTTCAATCTTTCTTCATACGGAAGATTTCTAATGCTATGAATTAACTTTGTCATTCGTCGCTGAATGTTTTCTAACGAATTTATATCCATTCTGTAAAATGGAGACCAGAACTGAGCTGCATAATCTAGGTGAGGCCTTACTAATGATGTATAAAGCTGTAATATAACCGCTGGACTTCTGTTGCTTACACTTCTTGATATAAATCCCAGTAATCTATTTGCTTTATTTCTTACGCTTAGGCATTGCTGACTTGGTTTGAGGTTGCTGCTTACCATAACCCCCAGATCCTTTTCGCATTCTGTACGGCTGAGTTCAACATTATTAAGCTGGTAGGTGCTAGGGTTATGAACATTCCCGAGCTTTAGAACTTTGCATTTATCTACATTGAACTGCATCTGCCATTTTTCTGACCAGGAATTGAGTTTGTCTAAATCCTCCTGAAGTTCCGTGACATCTCGTCTGAATCGATTATCCTACCTATCTTCGTGTCATCAGCGAATTTGCTCATATCACTAGTAATTCCCTCGTCAAGGTCATTTATATATATTATAAACAACAACGGGCCTAAAACCGATCCCTGTGGAACGCCACTTGTTACAGATCCCCACTCAGATTTAACCCCATTAATGCACACCCTCTGCTTCCTATTGGTGAGCCATGACTCGATCCATGAAAACACTTTTCCTCCAATGCCGTGAGCAGCCACTTTCTTTAACAGTCTCTGATGTGGTACTCTATCAAAAGCCTTACTAAAATCCAAATAAACAATATCGAATTCTTTATCATGATCAACTGCCTCAAAAGCCTTACTGAAAAAAATTAATAAATTAGTTAGGCAGGAACGGCCCTGGTGAATCCATGTTGAGTATCATTAATCAAATTATGCCTATCGAGATGGCTTCTTATGTTATCAGCTATAATCGACTCTAATAATTTGCCTACAATTGAAGTTAGACTTATTGGGCGGTAATTTGATGGTAACGACTTGTCCCCCGCTTTAAAAATAGGAATTACATTAGCTATCTTCCACGTATCAGACACTACACCTGTTTGAAGAGATAGGTTAAAAATGTTAGTTAAGGGTTCACAGAGTTCAATTTGCATTCCTTAAGAACCCTTGAAAAAGCTCATCAGGGCCTGGCGATTTATTTTGCTTCAAACGGTCTATCTGTTTGATAACCATTTCGCTAGTGACTGTGATACTACATAATTTATCTTCTTCAGGCCCACTAAAATACCTAATTCTTGGGATATTATTAGTGTCTTCCTGAGTGAAACCGAGAGAAAATAATTATTAAAAATAGAGCACATTTCATTCTCTTTGTCAGTAAGATACCCATAATTATTTTTAAGGGGACCTATCTTATCTCTAACTTTTGTTCTATACACCTGGAAAAAACTTTTTGGGTTAGTTTTCGAATCCTAGCAACTTTAATTTCGTAGTCCCGCTTAGCTTTTCTTATCCCCTTTTAACGTCCCTCTTAATGTCAATATACTGATTCGTAAGATGACCCTCACCTCTTTTGATACGCCTATAAATTCCTTTCTTCTGCCCTAAAAGATATTTGAGCCTATTATTCATCCATTTTGGGTCATTTCTATTCGATCTAATTTCTTTATATGGGATAAATGTTCTTTGGGCAGCATGTATAGTGTTCAGAAAACTGTCATATTGATAGCTCTCTTCATTACCCCAGTCCACAGATGATAAGTGTTCTCTAAGTCCATTGTAATCTGCTAAGCGAAAATCTGGGACCGTTACTGAGTTATTCCTACTATGAAACTTCCATTCAATGCCAAAGGTAATTGATTTGTGGTCGCTTGCGCCAGTTCCTCTGTAATTTCTAAATTATTAACAAGGGTTTCCTTGTTTGCCAGAACTAAGTCAAGCAGATTATTTCCCTTGTAGGTTCTGTCACAAACTGCTTCAAAAACAATCTTGAACTACTTCTAAGAAATCGTTAGATTCAAAATTCCCAGTCAAAAAATTCCAATCAATTTGACTAAAGTTGAAGTCACCCAGAATAACTACGTTATCGTGCATTGTGGCCTTAACAATTTCCTCCCATAGTGTCTCCTTGGTCCTATCTAAGTTTGGGGACGGTATATCACACCTAAAATCAATTTTTCATGCCCTCTGAAAATTCTATCCAGACAGACTCTGTATGTGTTAATTCAGACTTTATACCCATTTTTATACAACAATTTAAATGATCACGGACATAGAGTGCCACCCCACCCCTTCCCGATACTTCTGTCTACTTGGAACAATTTAAAACCCTGAATGTGACATTCGGCAGGCAAGTCCCGATTTTTCATATTAAACCATGTTTCAGTTATTGCAAAAACATCAATATTACCTGTACTTGCAACTACTCTCAACTCGTCCATCTTATTCCTAGCACTACGACTATTGGTGAAATATACACTTAAAGACCCTCCTTTCTCTTTACCCTTCCTGCTCATTTCTGTTTTTCCCTTATACCTATTACTGTCCTTGTCACCTAGTGCCACTGGCTTTCCAATATCCACCTTATTCTGCCTATTACTAGTTCCCTAGAATTTATAACATTACTACACTGGGACTTCACTGTTTTCCCCCCATAACCCATACCACTAACTTTTTCTAGTTTAAAGCCCTAACAGCTCCCTCCACTGCAGTTGCCAGTGCCCCCACCCCAGACCTAGATAAGTGAACCCCATCCCTGGCATACATGTCATTTCTGCCATAGAAGAGGTCCCAGTTGTCAATGAATGTTACTGCATTTTCCTTACAGTATTTGTCCAGCCAGCAATTGACACCAATTGCCCTGGACAACCATTCATTTCCAACTCCTCTCCTTGGCAAAATACCACATATGACAGGGTTCCCACCCTTCTTCCTAATTCTGTCTATTGCTGACCTATAGCTGCTAATCAGCTCCTCACTCCTACGTCTGCCAACATCGTTGCCTCCAGCACTGAGACAGATAATAGGATTGCTCCCATTACCTCTCATGATGTCGTCCAGACGGCTAACAATATCCTTCATCCCAGCCCCAGGATAACACACCCTCTGCCTCCTATTCCTATCCTTAAGACAAAATTTCCTATCCATAAACTTAATCTGACTATCCCCAACTAAAACAATGTTCTTACCTCGACTGGCGGTGTGCATGACGTTCTCGACGGTCTTTGTAGAGATGGTCTTCGCTGGGATGTCTTCACATTCGTCTGATAACAAGGAGAAAGAGTTGCTGGTTTTCACAGCAGTCTCCTGGACCTTCTTTAACTTCAGCTTCGTCCCTTCAGATTCGACTAGCATCCATTCGTTGGTCTGATCATCGGCGACATTGTTCCGGGGATAATCCTTGCATATACCCTTCAAACGTTGAATCTCTCTTCTAGCTTCCGTTAATTCCGCCTTCATTTGGAGATATAGCTGCTCGTAGTCGAGGGAAACCATCATCCAATCTCAGGTAGCTAATAACGGAAGCACAGCAAAGATGGTTCAGTCCACAGAGAGTACACAAGACACGTCTTCAAGTACACAAGACACGTATGCAAAAAGATCACAGTAAACAGGTGATATCAAAATATGCAAGAAAACCACTATGAAAAAATAGAAGAATTCCAAGCGCTTTCGTGACTACTCACATTATCAAGAAACTATCCTCACATTATCAAGATTATCCCGATACTTCTGTCTACTTGGAACAATTTAAAACCCTGAATGTGACATTCGGCAGGCAAGTCCCGATTTTTCATATTAAACCATGTCTCAGTTATTGCAAAAACATCAATATTACCCGTACTTGCAACTAATCTCAACTCGTCCATCTTATTCCTAGCACTACGACTATTGGTGTAATATATATTTAGAGACCCTCCTTTCTCTTTACCCTTCCTGCTCATCTCTGTTTTTCCACTATACCTATTACTGTCCTTGTCATCTAGTGTCACTAGCTTTCCACTATCCACCTTATTCTGCCTATTACTAGTTCTCCTACAACTTATAATATTACTACACTGGGACTTCTCTGTTTTCCCCCCAAAACCCATACCACTAACTATTTCTAGTTTAAAGCCCTAACAGCTCCCTCCACTGCAGTTGCCAGTGCCCCCACCCCAGACCTGGATAAGTGAACCCCATCCCTGGCATACATGTCATTTCTGCCATAGAAGAGGTCCCAGTTGTCAATGAATGTTACTGAATTTTCCTTACAGTATTTGTCCAGCCAGCAATGACACCAATTGCCCTGGACAGCCATTCATTTCCAACTCCTCTCCTTGGCAAAATACCACATATGACAGGGTTCCCACCCTTCTTCCTAATTATGTCTATTGCTGACCTAAACCTGCTAGTCAGGTCCTCACTCCTACGTCTGCCAACATCGTTGCCTCCAGCACTGAGACAGATAATAGGATTGCTCCATTACCTCTCATGATGTCGTCCAGACGGCTAACAATATCCTCCATCCCAGCCCCAGGAAAGCAAACCCTCTGTCTCCTACTCCTATCAATCAAACAGAAAGCCCTATCCATGTACCTAACCTGACTGTCCCCAACAACAACAATGTTTTTACCTTCCTTTGTGTCTTTCGTCGTGACGCTCCCAGAAGTCGACTCACATTCATCGGGTAGCACGGAGAATGGGTTCGATGTTTCCACAACATTCTCCTGGGTCTTCGTTGTTTCTACCTCTCCACCCGTCCTCTTGAGCCTTAACTTTGTCCCATGCGTTTTAGCCACTGTCCAGGTTCCTTTCCTGGCTTGAGGATTCTCAACAGGAGGATTACTACGAATCCTCTTGTTTTCCTCAGTCAGTCGCTGTATCTCAAGCTTAGCTACCCTCAGTTCTTCCTTCACCTGCCCGTAGAGTAGCTCAAGAGAGGACATCTTCTTCCGTTCAAGAGAGGATTTAAATTGGATAAATTTAGATTTAGAAAGGACATAGGCAAGTACTGGTTTTCGAACAGAGTTGTAGATGCGTGGAACAATCTTCCGAGTACTGTGATAGAGGCTAGGACCTTGGGTGGCTTTAAAAAGAGATTGGACAAATATAAGAGTGGGAGGGGCTGGGTTTGATTGGTGTCGTGAGTACGGGAATAAATTCTTAGGTAGTGGTGGTTTTGATATGGACCTGCCTTGCATGGGCCAGTAGGCCTTCTGCAGTGTTCCTCCATTCTTATGTTCTTATGTTAATGCTGACGGATGTGTCTATAGGATTCCCTGTAAAATATGCGATAAAGTTTATTATGGTCAAACTGGTAAAAGTCTTGAACTAAGATTAAAACAACATAAATATAGCATTAGAACTGGACAAGATTCTAATGCTCTATTTATTCATGTGAGAGACTTTAACCATCCAATTGATTTTCAAAATGCTGAGAAGGTTGTATCAAGCAAGTCCATGGTTGAGAGGAATATAATAGAATCATGTTTCATTAAAAGCAGTTTTGAAAATAATATGAATATTTCTTTTGGTTTATATAAATTGGATTCATTTATAATTAATAAAATTTGGGAAGAATTTAATGATAAATTAGACTAATCTTAATTCTTGGGAAGAGTTTCAGGTCCTTTCTTATGTTCCTCTTCACAGAGTCGTGAGATGTTACGCTACTGTGAACATAAGAACATAAGAAAGGAGGAACACTGCAGCAGGCCTGTTGGCCCATACTAGGCAGGTCCTTCACAATCCATCCCACTAACAGAATAATTGTTCAACCTAATTTTCAATTCTACCCAAGAAATAAGCTTTGAAGATTCTATTAACTCAAGTGCGAGTCCCACTCAAATCCAACCCCTCTCACTCATGAATTTATCCAACCTAAATTTGAAACTACCCAAGGTCATAGCTTCAATGACCCTACTAGGCAGACATAAGAACATAAGAACATAAGAAAGGAGGAGCACTGCAGCAGGCCTGTTGGCCCATACTAGGCAGGTCCTTCACAATCCGTCCCACTAACAGAATATTTGCTCAACCAAATTTTCAATGCTACCCAAGAAATAAGCTTTGACAATTCTACCCACTCATGCGCGAGTCCCACTCAAATCCAACCCCTCTCACTCATGAATTTATCCAACCTAAATTTGAAACTACCCAAGGTCCTAGCTTCAATAACCCTACTAGGCAGACTGTTCCACTCATCAACTACCCTATTTCCAAACCAATACTTTCCTATATCCTTTCTAAATCTAAACTTATCTAACTTGAATCCATTATTGCGGGTTCTCTCTTGGAGAGATATCCTCAAGACCTTATTTATATCCCCTTTGTTAATACCCATTTTCCACTTGTATACCTCGATCATGTCTCCCTCATTCTACGTCTTACAAGTGAATGTAATTTTAGGGTCTTCAATCTTTCTTCGTAAGGAAGATTTCTAATGCTTTGTATTAATTTAGTCATTCTACGCTGAATGTTTTCTAACGAATTTATGTCCATTCTGTAATATGGAGACCAAAACTGAGCTGCGTAATCTAGGTGAGGCCTTACTAATGATGTATAAAGCTGTAATATAACCTCTGGACTTCTGTTGCTAACACTTCTTGATATAAATCCCAGTAATCTATTTGCCTTATTACGTACGCTTAGGCATTGCTGTCTTGGTTTAAGGTTGCTGCTTACCATCACCCCCAAGTCCTTCTCGCAATCTGTATGGCTAAGTTCTACGTTATTTAACTTATAAGTGCTTGGGTTATGGACACTCCCGAGCTTCAGAACCTTGCATTTATCTACATTGAACTGCATCTGCCACTTTTCTGACCAGGAATTGAGTTTGTCTAAATCCTCCTGAAGTTCCGTGACATCTACGTCTGAATCGATTATCCTACCTATCTTCGTGTCATCAGCGAATTTGCTCATATCACTAGTAATTCCCTCGTCAAGGTCATTTATATATATTATAAACAACAACGGGCCTAAAACCGATCCCTGTGGAACGCCACTTGTTACAGATCCCCACTCAGATTTAACCCCATTAATGCACACCCTCTGCTTCCTATTGGTGAGCCATGACTCGATCCATGAAAACACTTTTCCTCCAATGCCGTGAGCAGCCACTTTTTTAACAGTCTCTGATGTGGTACTCTATCAAAAGCCTTACTAAAATCCAAATAAACAATATCGAATTCTTTATCATGATCAACTGCCTCAAAAGCCTTACTGAAAAAAGTTAATAAATTAGTTAGGCAGGAACGGCCCTTGGTGAATCCATGTTGAGTATCATTAATCAAATTATGCCTATCGAGATGGCTTCTTATGTTATCAGCTATAATCGACTCTATAATTTGCCTACAATTGAAGTTAGACTTATTGGGCGGTAATTTGATGGTAACGACTTGTCCCCTGCTTTAAAAATAGGAATTACATTAGCCATCTTCCACGTATCAGACACTACACCTGTTTGAAGAGATAGGTTAAAAATGTTAGTTAAGGGTTCACAGAGTTCAATTTTGCATTCCTTAAGAACCCTTGAAAAAGCTCATCAGGGCCTGGCGATTTATTTTGCTTCAAACGGTCTATCTGTTTGATAACCATTTCTAGTGACTGTGATACTACATAATTTATCTTCTTCAGGCCCACTAAAATACCTAATTCTTGGGATATTATTAGTGTCTTCCTGAGTGAAAACCGAGAGAAAATAATTATTAAAAATAGAGCACATTTCATTCTCTTTGTCAGTAAGATACCCATAATTATTTTTAAGGGGACCTATCTTATCTCTAACTGTTCCACTCATCAACTACCCTATTTCCAAACCAATATTTTCCTATATCCTTTCTAAATCTAAACTTATCCAATTTGAATCCATTATTGCGGGTTCTCTCTTGGAGAGATATCCTCAAGACCTTATTTATATCCCCCTTATTAATACCCATCTTCCACTTATATACCTCGATCATGTCTCCCCTCATTCTTCGTCTTACAAGTGAATGTAATTTAAGGGTCTTCAATCTTTCTTCATACGGAAGATTTCTAATGCTATGAATTAACTTTGTCATTCGTCGCTGAATGTTTTCTAACGAATTTATATCCATTCTGTAAAATGGAGACCAGAACTGAGCTGCATAATCTAGGTGAGGCCTTACTAATGATGTATAAAGCTGTAATATAACCGCTGGACTTCTGTTGCTTACACTTCTTGATATAAATCCCAGTAATCTATTTGCTTTATTTCTTACGCTTAGGCATTGCTGACTTGGTTTGAGGTTGCTGCTACCATAACCCCAGATCCTTTTCGCATTCTGTACGGCTGAGTTCAACATTATTAAGCTGGTAGGTGCTAGGGTTATGAACATTCCCTGAGCTTTAGAACTTTGCATTTATCTACATTGAACTGCATCTGCCATTTTTCTGACCAGGAATTGAGTTTGTCTAAATCCTCCTGAAGTTCCGTGACATCTACGTCTGAATCGATTATCCTACCTATCTTCGTGTCATCAGCGAATTTGCTCATATCACTAGTAATTCCTCGTCAAGGTCATTTATATATATTATAAACAACAACGGGCCTAAAACCGATCCCTGTGGAACGCCACTTGTTACAGATCCCCATTCAGATTTAACCCCATTAATGCACACCCTCTGCTTCCTATTGGTGAGCCATGACTCGATCCATGAAAACACTTTTCCTCCAATGCCGTGAGCAGCCACTTTCTTTAACAGTCTCTGATGTGGTACTCTATCAAAAGCCTTACTAAAATCCAAATAAACAATATCGAATTCTTTATCATGATCAACTGCCTCAAAAGCCTTACTGAAAAAAGTTAATAAATTAGTTAGGCAGGAACGGCCCTGGTGAATCCATGTTGAGTATCATTAATCAAATTATGCCTATCGAGATGGCTTCTTATGTTATCAGCTATAATCGACTCTAATAATTTGCCTACAATTGAAGTTAGACTTATTGGGCTAATTTGATGGTAACGACTTGTCCCCTGCTTTAAAAATAGGAATTACATTAGCCATCTTCCACTATCAGACACTACACCTGTTTGAAGAGATAGGTTAAAATGTTAGTTAAGGGTTCACAGAGTTCAATTTTGCATTCCTTAAGAACCCTTGAAAAAAGCTCATCAGGGCCTGGCGATTTATTTTGCTTCAAACGGTCTATCTGTTTGATAACCATTTCGCTAGTGACTGTGATACTACATAATTTATCTTCTTCAGGCCCACTAAAATACCTAATTCTTGGGATATTATTAGTGTCTTCCTGAGTGAAAACCGAGAGAAAATAATTATTAAAAATAGAGCACATTTCATTCTCTTTGTCAGTAAGATACCCATAATTATTTTTAAGGGGACCTATCTTATCTCTAACTTTTGTTCTATACACCTGGAAAAAAATTTTGGGTTAGTTTTCGAATCCTAGCAACTTTAATTTCGTAGTTCCACTTAGCTTTTCTTATCCCCTTTAACGTCCCTCTTAATGTCAATATACTGATTCGTAAGATGACCCTCACCTCTTTGATACGCCTATAAATTCCTTTCTTTGCCTAAAAGATATTTGAGCCTATTATTCATCCATTTTGGGTCATTTCTATTCGATCTAATTTCTTTATATGGGATAAATGTTCTTTGGGCAGCATGTATAGTGTTCAGAAAACTGTCATATTGATAGCTCTCTTCATTACCCCAGTCCACAGATGATAAGTGTTCTCTAAGTCCATTGTAATCTGCTAAGCGAAAATCTGGGACCGTTACTGAGTTATTCCTACTATGAAACTTCCATTCAATGCCAAAGATTTGTGGTCGCTTGCGCCGAGTTCCTCTGTAATTTCTAAATTATTATCAAGGGTTTCCTTGTTTGCCAGAACTAAGTCAAGCAGATTATTTCCCTTGTAGGTTCTGTCACAAACTGCTTCAAAACACAATCTTGAACTACTTCTAAGAAATGTTAGATTCTAAATTCCCAGTCAAAAATTCCAATCAATTTGACTAAAGTTGAAGTCACCCAGAATAACTACGTTATCGCATTGTGGCCTTTAACAATTTCCTCCATAGTAGTCTCCCTTGGTCCCTATCTAAGTTTGGGGGACGGTATATCACCCTAAAATCAATTTTTCATG
Organism: Cherax destructor; assembly: GCA_009830355.1. Classification (NCBI taxonomy): domain Eukaryota; kingdom Metazoa; phylum Arthropoda; class Malacostraca; order Decapoda; family Parastacidae; genus Cherax; species Cherax destructor. Next base: position 17,971 of record WNWK01021538.1, read on the forward strand.
CCCCTCTGAAAATTCTATCCAGACAGACTCTGTATGTGTTAATTCAGACTTTATACCCATTTTTATACAACAATTTAAATGATCACGGACATAGAGTGCCACCCCACCCTTTTCCGATACTTCTGTCTACTTGGAACAATTTAAAACCCTGAATGTGACATTCGGCAGGCAAGTCCCGATTTTTCATATTAAACCATGTTTCAGTTATTGAAAAAACATCAATATTACCTGTACTTGCAACTACTCTCAACTCGTCCATCTTATTCCTAGCACTACGACTATTGGTGAAATATACACTTAAAGACCCTCCTTTCTCTTTACCCTTCCTGCTCATTTCTGTTTTTCCCTTATACCTATTACTGTCCTTGTCACCTAGTGCCACTGGCTTTCCAATATCCACCTTATTCTGCCTATTACTAGTTCCCTAAATTTATAACATTACTACATGGGACTTCACTGTTTTCCCCCATAACCCATACCACTAACTTTTTCTAGTTTAAAGCCCTAACAGCTCCCTCCACTGCAGTTGCAGTGCCCCACCCCAGACCTAGATAAGGAACCCCATCCCTGGCATACATATTTCTGCCAAGAAGAGGTCCCAGTTGTCAATGAATGTTACTGCATTTTCCTTACAGTATTTGTCCAGCCAGCAATTGACACCAATTGCCCTGGACAACCATTCATTTTCAACTCATCTCCTTGGCAAAATACCACATATGACAGGGTTCCCACCCTTCTTCCTAATTCTGTCTATTGCTGACCTATAGCTGCTAATCAGCTCCTCACTCCTACGCTGCCAACATCGTTGCCTCCAGCACTGAGACAGATAATAGGTTGCTCCCATTACTCTCATGATGTCGTCCAGACGGCTAACAATATCCTTCATCCCAGCCCCAGGATAACACCCTCTGCCTCCTATTCCTATCCTTAAGACAAAATTCCCTATCCATAAACTTAATCTGAAACCCCAACTAAAACAATGTTCTTACCTCGACTGGCGGTGTGCATGACGTTCTCGACGGTCCTAGAGATGGTCTTCGCTGGGATGTCTTCACATTCGTCTGATAACAAGGATAAAGAGTTGCTGGTTTTCACAGCAGTCTCCTGGACCTTCTTCAACTTCATCTTCGTCCCTTCAGATTCGACTAGCATCCATTCGTTGGTCTGATCATCGGCGACATTGTTCCGGGTATAATCCTTGCATATACCCTTCAAACGTTGAATCTTCTTCTAGCTTCCGTTAATTCCGCCTTCATTTGGAGATATAGCTGCTCGTAGTCGAGGGAAACCATCATCCAATCTCAGGTAGCTAATAACGGAAGCACAGCAAAGATGGTTCAGTCCACGAGAGTACACAAGACACGTCTTCAAGTAACAAGACACGAATTACCGAAATATGAGTAAAAGGACACAAATGCAACTAATGTGACATTTTATTGTGGCAACTTTCGCTCTCCAGGAGCTTTTCTGCCGTTACCCAAGGTGAGGTTTTCTTTGTTAGTGTGATGTGACTGTGAGGTGTATTCTGCCCCTTTATAAGCCTTCTACGTTTCCTTTATAAGAACATAAGAACATAAGAAAGGAGGAACACTGCAGCAGGCCTGTTGGCCCATACTAGGCAGGTCCTTCACAATCCATCCCACTAACAGAATAATTATGTTGAGTATCATTAATCAAATTATGCCTATCGAGATGGCTTCTTATGTTATCAGCTATAATCGACTGTAATAATTTGCCTACAATTGATGTTAGACTTATTGGGCGGTAATTTGATGAACGACTTGCCCCCTGTTTTAAAAACAGAATTACATTAGCATCTTCCAGTATCCTTGATAATGTGGTAGTCACGAAAGCGCTTGGAATTCTTCTATTTTTTCATAGTGGTTGTCTTGCATATATATATATATATATATATATATATATATATATATATCATAAGAATATAGATATAAACAATTTCCATGTTGAACTGAGTAGTCTAGCTCGTTCTATAAATTTTACTGTTGAGTTTGAACAAAATAACTCATTGCCTTTGAGATGTTTTAATTATTAAGGAGAACCATGATTTTAAATTCAAAATATACAGAAAGCCAATAACTACTGCTCTTATAACGGTAATAAAGAAAGTAAATAAACAGAAACGAATCAGCTGAAGTCAGGTGAATGTATTGCCGGAGAGTGTAGTATGCCTAGCGCTAAACTGACACCTAACAGACAGGCCCACTAAACCAGTCAAATTACAGTATTTTTTTTTTTTTTCTGTGATGGAGTGTATACACACACATATCTATCTATCTATGTATATATATATATATATATATATATATATATATATATATATATATATATATATATATATATATATAAAATATAATATATATATATATATATATATTCAATTGCCTTATTCGGCAAGAAGAGCGTTGCTATTTAAGCCAAAATCGCAAATTTTACCTATTCGGCACGACATATATATGTAATTCATAATGGGCGAGTGAGTCAGCTATATTTTCTAGACTTTTGGAACTCCCTGAGTCTGACGGCCGCGTATCGTTCATCCCTGCTGTATTGGGGATGAGTATCAGCTAATGTGAATATACATGTTTGAGTCCCACACCACCTGTTTGCCGTCTGTCAAGACTTGTGGTAATTCCATTGGACGCATTTGGTTGGCATCGGATTCATAGTTGGGCAGCTCCTTTTTGCGGCAAGAGGTGTTGCTCTAAGCCAAAATCGAAAGTTTTACCTATTCAGCACATTATAAAGCACTCATAATATATATAGGGGTGGTATGAGAAAAAATATTCAAACAGCTCCGGGAGAACCTTGAGTTTTCCTGAGGTACGTTTATTGTCTTCTGAGGATGAGGGTCTCCAGCTACTGATATATATATATATATATATATATATATATATATATATATATATATATATATATATATATATATATATATATTTTTATATATATATATATATATATATATATATATACATATATAACGAAAAAAAATTTAATTGTGTTTGTTTATTATTAGATTATTGTAAACTTGTCTAAAATATATTTAGTTGGATTAGACTAAATTATAATAAGGTTAGGCAAGTTTTCTAAAGTTCTTTTGATAAAAATTATTAATTTTTACATTTACATAAATGAAAAATATATATCTTTAAACGTATAAGAGAACATTTTTGAAAGGATTTAATTTTAAATGAGTTCTGATATTTGACCAATTTTACCTATTTGGCACGACATATATATAAGCTTGTATGTTGCAAATCATTCTGGAACACACGTCAGGCGTCTAACCCTACTCTCATTAGCATAGTGGAAAGGGAACGTTCAAAATTTACATAAATTTCCCTTCATTTGGTTGCAAAGTGAAACCCCTGTGAGGTAGACACTCGAGACCTCTATTCTGCCTTTGTTTATTTTCAGCTGTGCACAGCTAGGTAGTGATGGTGATAACTTTAAAGGAGAAGGAAGATGATGGAGCCAAGACGCTAGTCTTATTTCCCTGTTAAACGTTTGTGAACAATGCTCTCTTAACCTTACGCAGATTCTACTACTCCTTTCACATTCTCAATGGAATACATGTATGTATATCATTGCACGTTCACACGAGCAAATATGAACCCAAAGACAGATAAGCGAGGGGACAGGGCACACACACACACACAAGCACGTCTCCAGAGGCACACATCAACAGATAACTGCGGCAGCATATGGGCGACTGGGCCTTTAAAATTAAACGTTCCGTTACCGTAACAAGGACTCGTTTAAGACACTGTACACCGTGTACGTCAGGCCCAACTAGAATATGCAGCACCAGTCTGGAACCCCTGGTCAACCCATAAAGAAACTAGAGAAAGTGCAAAGGTTTGCGACAAGGTTAGTTCCACAACTCAGGGGTCTGTCCTATGAAGAAAGGCTGAGGGAAATAGGACAAAACACTGGAAAGAAAGAAGGGTCAGAGGAGACATGATAACGACATACAAAATTCTGCGGGGAATCGACAAGGTAGACAGTGACAGGATGTTCCAGGAGGGAACACAGAAACTAGGGGACACAACTGAAGCTGAAGACTCAGATGAGTCAAAGGGATGTTAGGAAGCATTTCTTCAGCCACAGAGTAGTCAGGAAGTGGAATAATCTAGAGAAAGATATAGTGGAAGCAGGAACCATACATAGTTTTAAGACAAGGTATGATCAAGCTCATGGAGCAGGGAGAGCAGAGACCCAGTAGCGGACAGCAGAGGCGGGGCCAGGAGCTGAGTCTCGACCCGCCACAATTAGGTGAGTACACACACACACACAACCAAATAACTGCTGCAGCATATGGGCGCCTAGCTAACCTAAGAACAGCATTCCGACATCTTAATAAAGAATCGTTCAGGACCCGTACACTGTGTACGTTAGCCCATACTGGAGTATGCACCAGTTTGGAACCCACATCAGCCAACACGTAAAGAAGCTAGAGAAAGTGCAAAAGGGTTTTCAACAAGACTAGTCCCGAGCTAAGGGGTATGTCCTACGAGGAAGGTTAAGGGAAATCGACCTGATGACACTGGAGGACAGGAGAGATAGGGGGGACATGATAATGACATATAAGATACTGAGGAATAGACAAGGTGGACAGAGACAGAATGTTCCAGAGATGGGACACAGTTGGAAGTTGAAGACTCAAATGAATCACAGGGATGTTAGGAAGTATTTCTTCAGTCATAGAGTGGTCGGGAAGTGGAATAGCTGGGAAGCATGTAGTGGAGCTAGGTTCCACGCTTTAAGGAAGGTATGAAAAGCTCATGGAGCAGGGAGCGTGACCCAGTAGCTGCCAGTGAAGAGGCGGGGCCAGGAGCTATGACTCGACCCTGCAACCCAACTAGGCGAGTACACACACACACTCTCTGACACACACACTCTGACACACACACACACTAACACACACACACACACACTCTGACACACACACACACACACACACGAGAGACACACTGACACACACGCTGACAGAGTACAGGCAAGGTGGACAAAGGCTACAAACCTCTCAAAACAGAAAGACCTTGGGGTGAGTATAACGCCAAGCACGTCTCCGGAGGCACACATCAACCAGATAACTGCGGCAGCATATGGGCGACTGGCAAACCTAAGATTAGCATTCCGTTACCTTAACAAGGAATCGTTCAAGACACTGTACACCGTGTACGTTAGGCCCATACTAGAGTATGCAGCACCAGTCTGGAACCCACACCTGGTCAAGCACGTCAAGAAACTAGAGAAAGTGCAAAGGTTTGCGACAAGGCTAGTTCCGCAACTCAGAGACTGTCCTATGAAGAAAGGTTGGGGAAATAGGACTAACAACACTGGAGGACAGAAGGGTTAGAGGAGACATGATAACGACATACAAAATACTGCGGGGAATCGACAAGGTGGATAGGTGACAGGATGTTCCAAGAGGGAACACAGAAAGAAGGGGACACAACTGGAAGCTGAAGACTCAGATGAGTCAAAGGGATGTTAGGAAGCATTTCTTCAGCCATAGAGTAGTCAGGAAGTGGAATAGTCTGGAACGATATGTGGAGGCGGGAACCATACATAGATTTAAGACAAGGTATGATAAAGCTCATGGAGCAGGGTGACAGAGACCCAGTAGCGGACAGCGAAGAGGCGGGGCCAGGGCTGAGTCTCGACCCTGCAACCACAATTAGGTGAGTACACACACACTGACACACACACACCTGACACACAAAACAGGCCAAGTGTATCAAGACGTCTTTGATAATCGGTAACTAGCGCACACCAACACACGTACGTAAATATATATTCGGAAAACATTACAATGGATCAAGGAATACTTTACGGGAAGAGGAATCGGATAACTGTCAGGTAGGAGGTGATGGAATGGGTGAGTGTAACTAATCTGGATCCTTAAGGGTCATTACTGGACCAGTACTGTTTTGTGTAGTAAACGCCATAACAGGAAATCAAATCAGAGGTGTCCCCTGCTCGCAGATGAGGTGAAACAGAAGAAAGTACAGACAGGAACAGACCAGGAAAGACTACAAATAGATCTGAACAGGCTCAATGACTGGAATGATAAGTGCTTATTGAAATGTAATCCCAGAAAATGTAAACGTTATGAAAATCAAAAAGGGCAAAGACGTTCAGTAAGTGTACAACCTCGAGGGACAAAGGTTGCAAACCTCCCTGAAAGAAAAGGACCTCCGGGTGAGTATAATTCCTAGAATTTCGCTTGAGGCACACCTGAATAACCACTGCAGCAAATGCATGTAAGAAAGTTGGGAAATTTTTTTGCAACGAAACTAGTCCCAGAGCCGAGAGGTATGAACTGAGCTCTAAATGACCTAAAACTAACGACAGTAAGACAGAAGGACCAGAGTTGACATGATTACGACATACAAAATTCTAAGTGGAATAAACAAGAGTAGACAGGAAAGTATGGAGGTGGGTCTTAGTTACGCGTAGTCACATTTGGAAGTTTAATAATAAAAAAGGCACAATACCGTGACTGGAACAATACACACACAACCCGCAATAGAAGAGAGGAGCTTACGACGACGTAAAATCTAAGAGCTTTAACTCGCTGGCAGACTTAGAAGAAAGGAACGAGGGACATAGATGGAGCCCCCAAGTATTTCCTAACATTCCTGTAGCTTGTGTTTTTAAGCTTAATACACACAACCCGCACATTGTGCGAGATCGACTTCAAGGTGATGTACGTCATTTAGAGTTCCTGGCCTCTAAAGAACACTGATGTGCAGCTTCTTCCTGGGCTTTCTGAGGATGTAAGATACTTGTGCTGGGCTTTTGAAAATGCCCAGGAGTTAAAACTTCTGAGCATCTTCAGTGTAGTTATCCCCAGCTCTTGACATCTTAGGAGGTTGAGTCATACCTCCCAGTCAACTAATTGACTGCAGCTCCTGTGCCTTTTTCAAAGTTTCAAGTAAGACTACTATTCCGCCTCTTGCATGCATTAAGGTATAAGGGTCAGATTATAGTATAATTGAGGTAAGAGTTGCTGGGTTTATGGTATACTGGGGATACCTTTCTAGGATTGTGTAGTTGCTGATATGTCTGGTTATTATTATTAAATTCTTGGAAGACCCAAACCCATAAAGGTTATACAGCACCTGGGAAAGGGGGGAAATTAGGATAAATCCAAGAAAGGGGAGGGTAGCTATAATTTCTCAGATTAAAAGCCTTTCACCAGCATCGGAGTGCGCCATTGTGTGTGTGTGTGTGTACTCACCTAGTTGTGGTATCAGGGGTCGATTCTAGCTCCTGGCCCCGCCCCTTCACTGGCCGCTACTGGGTCTCACTCCCTGCGCTATGGCTTTATCATACCTCTTCTTGAAGCTATGAATGGATCCTGCCTCCACTACATCACTTCCCAAGCTATTCCACTTCCTGACCACTCTGTGACTGAAGAAATACTTTTAACATCCCTGTGATTCATCTGAGTGTGTCCATTATCACTGACGATATCCTAGTTTCTGTGATTACCATTATGTCGAATATTTTTCTTGGTCTTTGTATTCTTGCTGGTACCATCTGCTACATCCCGCTACGAGACTCACAGGCATCCCCAACATCTGTGAGTCTCTTAATCCCATTCTTTGATCCTGTTGCATAACTTTTTTGGATTAATTCCCTTATGAGTGGTAGCTACTAGTTTTGGGTAAGTGGTCACTAAACTGGGTGGTGGAAATCCCTTTCACTCTTGTCCTTTTTTCCCTCCCCTATCCCTTAAAACCCCAGGCACCTCGTTCGGCCGCCCATCCCCATCAACGCTCAACATAAGAACGTATCGGGTTTTTCTGCAAAAAAAAGTATTACTTTAGTTATTCTAAACAATCCATTTATATTTTTGATATGCACTCACATTTTATTCCTTCCGCAGAATTCAAGGTCGTATTATCACCAAATGAAACTTTGGTCCGATGAAAATCTGTACATCTTCACATACCACCCTTTTGCCAAACGATGTTTGGCAATTTCAGTTTAATGTCAGAATATCAATTAAAGAATCAATCAGGAATTATGTGACATAACATGGAAAATTAAAAGGCTGTTCGAGAACGAAAACGGATATATGGGTTCACTATAAGAGTTAGACACAGATGAAATACAAAATATTTCTTTAACCTCAATCTGATCATAGATAAAGTAGTCACAGAGGTAGATGCAAATTTTCACGGCCAGATAAGGGCACAGTGGCATGTACATTCACTACTTATCATGATCCCTCTGCCAAGAAAAGTGTTCTTATTTCTCTTTCTCTGTGCTCTCCGCTTTTTATGACCCTCATTTCCTTGAATCGGAAATTTCCACTCTTCGTAATTCATTCCTCGTCTTGGCTACCCTTCCCCATTTCAAAACTTTTTTAAAGTGCTAAACTGATTTTTTCTTCTGCCGCTGCCTTTCCTACATTTCCAGCCCCTTTCCAAATCTCAACAACTCTTCCGTTCCTTAGACATCAAACTTACTTTTCGCTAATCTAGTTCTTACCTTCTCCTCCTGCTGTAGATGTCCCTGATGCCTTTCTTTTCACAGGATCAATGAGCAAAAAAGAAGTGTTAGGCTTGCCGATACCAACAATGCTCTTTTCTGTGATGTTTAGAGATCACAGTCATCCTATGACTGGTCTTCTGCTAAACCCGTTACACTACTTCTTTTCACAGTCGCCGTCTTGTTGAACCCCTCTCTTACACAACTTTCCTTTTGACCCTTATCCTGGCTTTTGTTTCTGTAGTCCTTCCTTCCCCATACATTATCAAATGTTTGAACCCTCAGAACACACGTGACTTAACCTGATTTTTTTTTTCTCTTTTATTTCTCCTCTTCCTCTTTTCCTTTCTTTTTCTTTTTTCTTGTTTTGGGTTTCCTTTCTTCTGCCTTGGGTGTTCTGTCCTTTCTTCCTACTTCCTGTCCCCTTTTTTTTTACCCGTTGTGGGGGTCTTAAACTCTCCTGCAGTGTCTTTTATGGCCTTTGACTAACTCTTACTACTACTACTTCCTTACCCTACCTTTGGCTCCTACCTTCTCTTTTGCCTCCTTTTTTTCCCCCTTTCTTTTCTTGTCCCACCAACCCTCTCCCTACTTCACACCCACTACTACTTCTACTATCACTACCAGCCTTACCTCCACTTTTCACTACTACTTGACCTTTTGCCCTACTACTACAACCTACTACCACCACCACTACCACCACCACCACTACTCCACCACCTCCCATGTCCCGTCTCTGGCAGCTTGCCTTATATATACTTCTCTGTTAGTGTGACTTTGTAAATGGTCTAAGTCGGACCGAAACGTAAACTCTATCTCCTAATGTGTGGGTTATTTGGTATTGTTCCAGTCACGGTATTGTGGCTTTTGTTCCTGAAGAGGCACAACTTTAGCTGAGACTTGACCTTCCCATCCACAACTACGTGTTACATGTGCACACGTACGCACCGGGTTCACGCGCACAAATGGGTTTGGGAAAATAGCGACTAGCAAAGAGGCCGGGCCGGAGCTATGATTCGACCCGTGCCTCAAATAAATGAACTCACACACACACACACACCACAAAGGGTGTTCAGACCAGGCCCGAAAAAAAACAGAAAGACAGCAGCTGAGGGAGGGAGGAAAATCGAAAGGAGCTGGGAAGAGAGAGACAGACAGAATCAGCAGAAACCAACCAGAACAAAGAAGGCAACAGGAGCGAGCACACAAAACCCATCCCCAGAACCCCAAACCAAACACGCTATCCCAACCCCAGACCACAATCCACCTTACATCCCCCACCCCTCACTATGCAGTAGAATCCCCCAAACCACCGGGGCCCCCCCCCCACAGACCCCCAAAACACAGTGTTGGAGAGGAAACTGAATGTATGGTACACAGCGCAGATGGAATAACGAATAAGGGGGAGGGTGGCAGAAAGAATCAAAGAGGCATCACCGGACATATAGCCCTCACTGAAACAAAGCTCACAGGGATGATAACAAATCCATCCTTTCCAACGGGGTACCAGATCCTGAGGAAAGAAAGAGGGAACAGAAAGGGTGGAGGAGGGATGCTGATCAAAACAGATGGGATTTTGATGAGCAGAGAGGGGACAAGGAAAGCAGGAGATTGTATAATAGGAACACTTCAGTCCGGATGTCCAAAGGTGATAATTGCAGTGATGTATAACCCACCAAACAGCAGGAGACCAAGGCAAAGTATGATGAGAGTAATAGAGCGATGGTTGACACACTGGCCGAATTGGCCAGAAGGGCTCATGGAGCAGGGCGAAGCTACGGGATCATGGGTGACTTAAACCATAAGGAAATCGTTGGGAGAACTTAGAACCACATGGGGCCAAGAAACATGGAGGGCTAAAATGAGGGGAGGTGGTATTGGAAAACCCTCATTTTAAACATGTGGGACAAGCCCAGAGAGAGGGGGGGGGACGGGCCGGGCAAGACTGGACCTAGTATTCACCCTGAGTAGTGCAGATATTGGAAACACATAAAGCCACCTTGGGGCCAGTGATCATATGGTTCTAAGCTTGACTACATAGTAGAGTTACAAGTGGAGGGGAAGCGGGAAGGGCTGCACAAATGAAGCCAAACTACAAAAAAGGTATTCGTGGGCATGAAGAACTTCCTCCCGGGTTCAGTGGGCCAGGGGCTGGCAGGGAAGTGGTAAACGAGATGAAATATATCCCCAACAATTTGCACGGAAGCGGGAGAGGTTTATACCCAAGGGTAACAGGAAAAGCGAAAAAGCCAGGATGAGCCCATGGTTCCCCAAAGGTGGGGAAGCCAAAACCAAGTGTGCCAGGGAATGGAAGAAGTATAAAGGCAAAGGACCCAGGATAATAAGGAGAGCAGTCGTAGAGCCAAAAATGAATATGCACAGGTAAGAAGGGAACCCCAAAGACAATACGAAAATGACATAGCAGCGAAAGCAAAATTGACCCAAAGCTGTTGTACAGCCACATCAGGAGGAGAACAAAGCCAGGACCAGGTGATCAGGTTGAGGAAGAAGGAAGGGGAGGTCACAAGAAATGACCACGAAGTGTGTGAGGAGCTCAACAAGAGATTCATTAAAAGAGTGTTTCACAGAGGAAATAGGGGCCTCCAGAAAGGAGGAAGGTAGGGTACACCATCATGTGCTGGACAGATACACAAACTGAGGAGGAAGTGAAAAGGGCTACTAAGCGAGATAGATACCTCAAAATGGGGGGACAACATTTCTCCATGGGTCCTGAGAGGGGGGAGCAGAGGAGCTTGTGTACCCCAACAACAATCTTCAACACGTCTATCGAAACAGGCAATTTCAAAAGGTAGAAGACAGCAAATGTAGTTCCAATTTTTAAAAAAGGGAAACAGAAACGTAGCACTAAACTACAGACCAGTGTCACTGACATGTATAGTATGCAAGGTCTGGAAAAGGGATTATCAGGAGAAGAGGGTGGAGCACCTAGAAAGGAATGAGATTATCAACGACGGCCAACAGGGTTTTTGGGGACGAAATCCTGTTTCCCCAAACCTACTGAGTTCTATGACAGGGTGACAGCAGTAAGACAAAGAGAGAGGGGTGGGTAGATTGCATATTCTTGGACTGTAAGAAGGCGTTTGACACAGTCCCACACAAAGATTAGTGCAGAAGTGGGACCGGGCAGGGATAACAGGGAAGGCACTACAATGGATCGGGAATACCTGTCAGGAAGACAGCAGCGAGTCATGGTCCGTGGGGGTGTCGAGTGGGCGCCGGTGACGAGTGGGGTTCCCCCAGGGGCCCTAGGGACCGGTGCTGTTTCTGGTGTTTGTGAACAATGACGGAAGGAATAGACTCCGAAAGCCTGTTTTTTAGTGATAATTGGTGGAAAAATTCTCGGAAGAGGGGGCAAGAACCAAAGGGATTGGTTTTTCAAGGCCCCGTTCCAGCTTGGCTCCTGGAGTTCAATCAAACCAAGTGCAAAGTCATGAAGATTGGGGAAGGGCAAAGAAGACCGAAAAGGGTACAGTCTGGGGGCGAATACAAACTTCAATCAAGGAAAAAAATCTTGGGGGGGGAGATAACACCGGCACTCTCCTGGGGGCGCACATCAACAAACCTAAGAACAGCATTCCACATCTTAATAAAGAATTTGTTCAGGACCCGTCAGGTGTTAGGCCCATACTGGGCAGCACCAGTTTGGAACCCCATTTATCCAAGCACGTAAAGAAACTAGAGAAAGTGCAAAGGTTTGCAACAAGACTAGTCCGGCTAAGGGGTATGTCCTACGAGGAGAGGTTAAGGAAATCGACCTGACGAAGGGGACAGGAGAGATAGGGGGACATGATAACACATATAAAATACTGAGAGGAATTGACAAGGTTGAAGAGACTGAATGTTCCAAAGATGGGACAAGCAACAAGGGGAACAGTTGGAAGTTGAAGACTCAGATGAATCACAGGGATGTTAGGGAAATATTTTTCAGTAAGAGAGTCGGGAAGTGGAATAGCGGGAAGGTGTAGTGGGCAGGTTCCATAAAAGCTTTAAAAAGGTATGATGTCATGGCGCAGGGGGAGTGCCCAGTAGCGGCCAGTGGGGCGGGGCCAGGAGCTATGTCTCGACCCCTGCAACCACAACTAGGTGAGTACAACAAAGGTGAGTACACACACACACACCACTGGTGACTAGCCGGAATGGGACCCAAGGGATGTAATTTTGTCAGTCATCTGAAAATTTTATGATATTTTTAACAAATTAATTTCAGTGGACCAAACAGCAAAAGGGATCACCACAACTATAACTACCATTAAGAAATTAGAGTTCCTCCACTAATACATTACACCACAAAGCCTCCCCCTCCCAAACACCCACAGGGTCCTACACCATTACCACACCACATCATTCCTCCACACCCAAAGTTCCTTCACCACTACAAACACACACACACAGTTCTCCATCACTTTCACACCATATTTAAACAAAATATTCATAGTGTTGTTATTGTGAGGTGACATTGCTTCCTCGACTGTATCCGCAAGTTGTATGTTTTAAAGAGTAAGATTCTTGAGTCACTGTCATCTATCAGGGAAGTCGATCTTGAGAGGGCCGAGCAAAGAGGCAGGGAATATCCCCAGTTGGGTCATACCTGAAAACTGTGATATCTGTATATTTTCGTTTTTGAAAACCCTTTGGGGAATATTTATACAAAAGCTTGGAAAGATTAATATGGATCATATGAAAAAAAGCCATTTAAACGGGCCTTTTTTTTTTGTGCTTTAACTTAACGTATGGTGACAAATTATACTTTAAACCCCTTAAAAATATTTCAGGCATATATTCTGCATCAAAATACATATTTTTTTATATTATGACAGGAAAATAAAAATCTTTCATTTCCCCCTTCCCACACACACACACACACACCCCGACAAGGTTAGTTCCACAACTCAGGGGTCTGTCCTATGAAGAAAGGTTGGGAAATAGGACTAACAACCTGGGGAAAAAGGGTCAGAGGAGACATGATAACGACATACAAAATACTGCCAAATCGACAAGGTAGACAGTGACAGGATGTTCCAGAGAGGGAACACAGAACAAGGGGACACAACGAAGCTGAAGATTTGATGAGTCAAAGGGATGTTATGAAGCATTTCTTCAGCCACAGAGTAGTCAGGAAGTGGAATAGTCTGAAAAGATATAGTGGAGGCGGAACCATACATAGTTTTAAGAAAAAGGTATGATAAAGCTCATGGAGCAGGGAGGCAGAGACCCAGTAGCGGAAAAGCGAAGGGGCGGGGCCAGGAGCTGGGGTCCCCCGCCCCCTGCAACCACAATTAGTGAGACACACACGCACACACAAAAAAATTACATTATACTATATGTAACTGTCTATAACTATAATTTACATATATATCTTTAACTCTATTTTCAACTTGGAAAACACAACTAGGTGGGGATAAGGAGAGATCTTGTTGTACCTCTCATTAAGACCCACAAGTGAAAATTGAAGTCAAAGAATAGAGTAAGGCGAGGGAAGATGCCTCAAAAGAAATGACACCAGTCAAGTCCCATAGGGTCAATATCGGGACCTGTAACATTCCTTATCTATGTATGTAAACGATTTTTAGAATCTTTAATACTGAGCTTTTGAGTAAAATCAAAACGAAGAAACTGCTTTAAATTCCATGCCAGATCGTTAACAAGAATTAGCAGACAATTTTAATGCAAATGTGATAATCTGAAACACCAAATTAAGTGACCCACATATTTAAAGACAAATCAATTATTTCCGGGGTGGGCACTGCCATTCCCGGAAGGGGGGTTTCGTTTCCCAGCCATTCCTGGGTGCTGGGAGTGGGCAAACAACTTTGGTCACAGAGTGGCACATGAACATGCCAGTTGTTCCAAGAATTTAGTCGATTAAGACCTAAATGTCCATGTGACAATTATAGAGTGCATAACCATAACGTTGGTTACCTAAATTTTACCTTGCCAAACAAGAATGGCATTCAGGAACCTAAACAAAAAGCATTCAAATTCCTTTTCAGCATATTTCGCATTAATTCTAGAATGCACAGGATGTCATGGAATCTTTACTTTTCTCAAACACATTAAATTACAGTCCAAAGATTTGCCATAAGTTAGTACCGGAACCGTCAAAAAAAAAGAGCTAGAAAGAAGATTGCATGAGCAAAAATTTTAAGACTTAAAAGAACGGTGTAAGGAGAAGAAAATACTGATAGGCTGTTCTTAAACAGAACCTGGGCAAGTAGATGTCAACTAAACAAGCAGATATAATTTTATTTCTACAAGTACATGATACAACTTATACAGACCATAGCCATCGGACATTCTATATAGAAGCCCCTGGTTTGCAGGCATTTCCGGCAACTTAGGTTAATTTTGTCCCCAGGATGAGACCCATACCAGTCGGCTAACCCATTTCCTACTTGCTGCTAGGTGAACAGGGACCCCGTAGGTGTCTTAAGGAAACACGCAAGTATTTTACCCGCCGGGGGTGAACCCCGTGAGAGAGCTGAGTGTGCTACCAACCGAGCAGAGGGACCTTAGGAAGCATATGTATTAGTGACAAAATCAGAAACTCTTCAGGATTCAAAATAAAGAGATAAAACCAGAAAAAGCAGCCAGAAAGAATTTAAAGAAGCGCCAAGCGCTGAAGTCAAATTTACAAGGTAATTACTGATTGAAAACAAGAACAGCAAACCCAAGCTCATACATTCGTGCATGAATTGTTTTTTGGGGGAGTATGATCATTCAGAATATGGCCCGATCGTTTTCAGTCACATTTACAAAATGTGGGAACCAACAAATATCATCCTAGCCGTAGTTAAAGTGCAAAAACAAAAAACGAATGCATGGATGCAAAAATGAAAATGCAAATTATCCAGGTAACAACCATTTCCATAGCACAAAAACACTGAAAAATAATGCTGTGAAAAGATTATAAAGGACTAAAATCAATATAGGGGAAACTTCCCGAAAAATCCCAATTTTTGAAATGTTTTTTTCCCCTAAGATGAATTTTTTGTCCGTGATAAAGAACCAACATGGCGATTAATTAAATACATGGCAAATACTAAAATTTTTCTTTGGGGTTGATAGAGTCAAAAACCCAAGGAACTTGATAAAATCGTCTAGTCTTCTAGTTAACCCAAAAAAGGGTAATGAGTGGTTGTACCCCTGCGATACACAAAAAACTAGCGGCTGCCCTTTTTAACCAAACACATGCAACACACGAAAAAATCATTAGACCAAAAAAAAACCGGCAAATTTTAAATCAAGAAAAAAAAAGCATGTTTTGCTCCTTGGTTCCCCATAAATCCCCAAAAAGTTATTAGTCGTCCTAAAATATAAGGTAAATTATTCACAATCATTTCATGGCATGGAATTTTGCAGTTTTCGGTTTTTTTTTAGCCGGTGGAACCCTCCTCACCCCTCACTTTGGGGGTTTATTCCGCCAGATAAC
>WNWK01021539.1:0-20000 GCA_009830355.1 Cherax destructor
AGAAAGAGAGGGAGAGAGAGAGAGAGAGAGAGAGAGAGAGAGAGAGAGAGAGAGAGAGAGAGAGAGGGGGGAAAAAAGGGGGGCTGAGAGGGGGGTTGGGGAGGAAGGACGGGGTCGGGGTTGTTTACAGTGTTTTTTCCTCCCCCCGGGGGGGGTGTGTGTTATTGTTTTTTTTTCCCCCCGGAATGTAATTAGAATGGCCTTTTGGGGAATATGTGTGTTTTAAGGGGAAAAAAACGAAATGTTTCGGCCCCCCGGGAAATTAACCCGGGCCCCTCCGGGTAAAAATCGCACACACACCCACGCTTGACATCTGGTCTGAACGGGCCCTTCAATTTAGCCATACCAAAAAAAGCAAAGATCGGAAAAGGGGAAAAAAAAACCCCTGACAGAGTACAGGCTGGGTGGAAAAAGGCCAAACCTTACAAAGGAGAAAGCCTGGGGGGGGGGTTAAAAAGCCAAAGTCCCCGGGGTTTTTTTTTGGGGGTTTTTATACCTTAAATTTTCCGTTTTTCCCTAGCCGTTGATTTTCCCCTTTTCCTCTCCCATAGTACATAACCCTTAGCTCGGGGACAATTTTTTAAATCCTTTTGTATTTTTTTTGTGTGTGTGGGGTGGGGGTGGGGTGTTGTGGGGTGTGTGTGTGTGTGTGGTTAGGGGGGTGTGTGTGTGTGTGTGTGTGTGTGTGTGTGTGTGTGTGTGTTTTAGGTGTGCATGTGTGTGTGTGTGTGTGTGTGTGTAGGTGTGCATGTGTGTGTGTGTGTGTGTGTGTGTGTGTGTGTGCATGTGTGTGTGTGTGTGTAGGTGTGCATGTGTGTGTGTGTGTGTAGGTGTGCATGTGTGTGTGTGTGTGTGTGTGTGTGTGTGTGTGGGGTGTGTGCATGTGTGTGTGTGTGTGTGTGTGTGTAGGTGTGCATGTGTGTGTGTGTGTGTGTGTGTGTAGGTGCATGTGTGTGTGTGTGTGTGTGTGTGTGTGTGCATGTGTGTGTGTGTGTAGGTGTGCATGTGTGTGTGTGTGTGTGTGTGTGTGTGTGTGTGTGTGTAGGTGTGCATGTGTGTGTGTGTGTGTGTGTGTGTGTGTGTGTGGAGGTGTGCATGTGTGTGTGTGTGTGTGTGTGTGTGTGTGTGTGTAGGTGTGCATGTGTGTGTGTGTGTGTGTGTGTGTGTGTGTGTGTGTAGGTGTGCATGTGTGTGTGTGTGTGTGTGTGTGTGTGTATGTGTACTCACCTAATTAGCCACTCCACTAATTGTACTCACCTAATTGTGGTTGCAGGGTCGATACTCAGCTCCTGGCCCCGCCTCTTCGCTGTCTACCACTGGGTCTCCGCTCTCCTGCTCCATGAGCCCAATCATACCTTGTCTTGACTATGTATGGTTCCTGCCTCCACTATATCTTTCTCTAGACTATTCCCTTCCTGACTACTCTGTGGCTGAAGAAATGCTTCCCTAACATCCCTTTGACTCATCTAGTCTTCAGCTTCCAGTTGTGTCCCCGTTTCTGTGTTCCCTCCTCTGGAACATCCGGTCACTGTCTACCTGGTCGATTCCCCGCAGTATTTTGTATGTCGTTATCATGTCTCCTCAGACCCTTGTGTGTGTGTGTGTGTTAGTTTCATTTTTAGTAGGCACATGTCGATTAGACACTAGGCCTGTTGTATGTGTGTGTGTTTGGTTTTCGTATTTGCAAAATAAAAATGATATACATTGACTTTGCAAAGCCTCTCAACTTGTTGGCTAACTGCACACTTAAAATGCGTGGAAAATGAATAACTGGGAAGGTGGGTAGATGGACACTTAACTTCTGAACAAATGATCGAATCCACTTGGAATCAAGTGAATCGCGGCTGGTACAGTGAAGAGTTGTGCTCCCCAAGGCACGGTACTCGCCCCCTTCTCTTCCTCAGTCGCACTTCTGACACACTGACACATCAGTCACTACGTGTATCATCTTTATCAGACGATAATAAAGTCTGTATAATAGTGATATCCATAGAACACAGCGAGCCTCCAAGCTGATATAAAACAAATCTTCCAGTGGGAAATTGGCATTAATATGTCTTACCTGGGCATAGCCCAGGCTCGTCTAGTCAGCCAGGCTGTTGCTGCTAGAGGCCCGATGCCCCTCATATCCATCCTGGTTGATCTGTCACCTGGTGAAGATATTTGTCAGTTTTCTCTTGAAGGCTTCTACACTTGTTCAGCTGTGTTTCTGATATCTGGGGCCACGAATGTTGATACAGTGTTCCTTTATTGTACCCACCACTGCTCCTCCTGGGTTTGTTGTCACTTTCTCCCATATGTCTTACTTCAGTATGTTATGGTAGTGTGCAAATTTGGGACCAGGCCCTCAAGTATTTTCCTTGTATATATTATCATGTATCTCTCTCTCCTCCGCTCCAATGAGTACATGTTCAAGACTTGAAGTCGTTCCCAGTAATTTAAATGTTTTACTGGCTATGTAGACCGAGTTCAACTGAGACAGAACTATGTTGCTACGTCACGGAAGAATGGAGGAAATAAAACTTAGCAGATCCGGAGTGTAAAAACAAACTCATGCCACTGTTATTACTGGGTGATAATGTCAGAAGCTCTCCAGTTCAGCAACTGCTCATTATTATCTCCAACACAGAAAAATGGAAGGTTGGATAGCCAGAGGCTTTAAAACAAAACCTGCCAGGCCAGTGATAAAACTCTTCAGGTCACTCTCTTTCTCTTTAGGTTGGAACACTGCTGTATACTAACGGCCATCTTCAAGGAAAATCTATAGAGAACCTTCTGAGTAGTATAAACCAAGTCAAGCACCTAAATTACTGGGAGTAGATTGACGTCCCGCTTTATCTGTGCTCCTTAGAAACTAGCCGAGAAAGATAAATCCCAGGCTACTGGCAGGATTAGTCCAAACCTGCACACCAGAGTACTACTTATGAACACAGAAACGGCAGACAGTGCAGGATACCTCCACTGAAAAGTAGGGAGCTATGTGTACAATAAAGAGAGAACATGAAGGTGTTAAGGAACTACGACTCTTCAACACCTTCATTTGCATAAAGAGGAATTATCAATAAACCTCGAGGAGTCTTCAAGAGGGAACTCGACAGATTTCTCAAAACAATTCCCTGATTAGCCGGGTTGTAGTACATATATTGGACTGTAGTTGGCCGGCACTAACAGCTTGATCGACCAGGTCAGTAACTAGGTCTGGTCTGGGACCAGCTGTACGGAAACTGACCTCCCGGAAACGACTCCAGATAAATTCACTTACCACTTCATTGTCTAGGTCCTTGCAGTTCCTGAACACACTAGGGTTAATTAAGTATTTCCTAAGAACCCTGTGACTTATCTATGATTTTAACTTACAGCTGTGCTCCCTCGTGTACCTGAGATCCGCCTCTTAAACAGACTCATCCTGTCCACAGTGTAAATTCCTAACAGTATTTGTACGTCATCAATCATGTCACCCTGGTCGTTTTGTCCTCACTTGTTATTTGATTTGTTTACTCTCTCTTCGCCATCTCATAACCTCAGTTGTAGAGACTAGTTTCCTACGTTTTATCGAGCGTGGGTTCCATTCTAGCGCTGAATACTCCCTATACACAGCCTGAATGACTGAATGACTGAATGACAGCGTGAATGACTGCTGCTGAGATTTCTCAAAGTTACTCTTAACCCTTTCAGGGTTTCGGCCGTACTAGTATGGCTTACGCACCAGGGTTTTCGACGTACTGTACGCCTAAATTCCGCGCCCTCAAATCAAGTGGAAGCAGGCTGGTAGGCCTAGATGTGAGAAGGGGAATGGGTCTGTGGTCGGTGTGCTGGTATAAAAAAAAATCCTGCATCACACAGTGCGTAATGAGGAAAAAAAAGAAACTCCGACCGTATTTTTGGTTTAAAACAACTGACTTTGCAGTCTATTTTTCGTATGGTATTTATGGTTGTATTCTCGTTTTCGTGGTCTCATTTGATAGAATTGAAAATATATCGGGGAATAGAGATAATTGTGATTGGTTTCACGATGACGAAGTACCTTGAAACTGAGGCGCAAATTAGTGAAAATGTTCGATATTTGCCGATGTTCAAAAGAGTAAAATATAAATCACACCATGCGTCAATACACATCAACTGAGTCTAATATTCTTGCACAAGTGCGCTGATAGCCAATACTGATTTTACAATGATGCAATAGTATACATAACAGAGGAGCCTGGAGACGTGACTAATGAACAGATAAAAGGGTATTTTAGTGTCAGGAATACCATCTCGTTTATTCTGGACCTATTTTGAAATTGGCATCTTTTGAAATTTGCGTGAAATTGGACAAATTGCCAATTTCGGACCGCTATTAAGGTAGTTCAAATCAGGTAAAATTGGCGTTTCGCAGCACTCAATTGATAAAATAAATGGAATTCTAGCGAAATAATAAAATTTAGTAGAGCTGAAACATTGGAATTGGGCGAAATCCTTAATGCGTAAACATCGTCGAAACCATAACTTTGCGAGTATAATTCCGTTGGTTTCATCAAATTTCCATACTTTGGCAGCATTATGATCGTAAAGGATTCTCCATCATTCATAAGAAAAAATAATTTTTTTCCGAAAAATTTGCGACCCTGAGAACGAGTTTGGAGATGGCCTCACTGACCAGTCTCAGGTTTGCTCCAGCGGTTATTCAGTTGAAACGTTCTTCAGGAGAAATGCTCCCAAGGTGAGGAGCTGCAGGAAGCCTCTTGCAGTGATCTGGTGCTTAATGAAGGCACGGCTATCCCTGCTTGGATCACCACCCTTTGTCAAGTACAAGGAGTTATATGACATTGAAAACACCGAGGCTGTTTCACTTGTGCCATTTCCATCATAAATGTCTCCCTAGGAAAAAAAAACAACGCAATGACTTCCCGCAGGCGACAGCAGTGTTCAAGCAGTAAACAGGAAACCATTCCTGCAGCGGCGGTCCACATACATTCTCCTCAATTCTGTTTTTTGTTTGCCCCTTTTGGACGGTTAGAGAAAAGAGATTTCCTGCTCCTGGCCAGCAGGCAGGGAAGCTTATGGTGAAATTCTGGTTCACCTGAACAGGACCTTTCAGGCCTCCAGGTGACATAGAGAACCTTCATCTCCTCGAAGAAGTTACACTTACCCTTGGTGATCCTGCCTTCCAGCTCCAGTGTATACACTGCCGTACCAAAGCACTTCCCCTCTCTGTCCTCTGTTGCTTGAAGCGGAGACCCGCTTACTGTACATGTGCTGAATATCCCCAGTATCTTCAAGTGTTCTGGAGCCCGGCCGCGCCTCAACACACTATGTCTGCCAGAGCTAGAATAAGATTCTGGGATGACCATCAGTGTGGGAGGCTTCTTGTGTAAATGTTTGTATGTGTGTGCTAATCTTTTTGTAGTTGCAGGGGTCCAAGTCTCAGCTCTTGGCCCTGCCTCTTAACACCACTGCTGAGTTCTCCCTCTTGGCCTCGTGGGTCCTGCCATACTAAATCTTGAAACTACGTATGGAGCCACAACCACTGCTTTCACTTCCTGACCACCTTGGGCTACTGAATTCTTTCTGACGTACCTGTAACTCGTCTGTGTCTTTAACTTATAACTGTGCAGTCGTGTATCTGTTTTTATGCCTATCAAGTCCTCTGAGTGTTTTCCATGTGGTTATCATGCCTCTCCTGGGACTTCTATCCGCTAATGTCCTCGAGTTCATTTCTTTTAGCCACTACTCATAGCTTAATTTCCTAAGCTCAGGGACTAGTCTCGTCGCATAATAAGGCTTTTCAACACCCTTAATGTGAAAGAGGAATTACCAACATATTCCCGTCTTTTAGAGGGAACTTGATAAGTTCCTGATCAGCCAGTCTGTGGTGAGTGTGTGTTGTAATGCGTGTTACCAGCACTGGACCGGGAATCTACTTCCAGGTAAGAATGGATCACTTCACAACAAACCCGCACTAAGGAATGGAAAATTTCAAACATCTCCTTTCATCTTGGGTCATTATCAAGTCGCGACGTTTCAGTTGAACAGTCGAACATCAACGTCATGTAGTTTTTATTTAAAATTATTGAGATTTTGTGAAATTCAGCATGTCCATGTCCTAAATGAAACAAGCTGGGAAGATATCTAAACAACACAGACCCGAAAATTTGCCTAGAAAAATGAACTCTGTGCTTCTTGAGATCTGCTCAGGACACATTCCATTAAGAAAAAAAGAAAGAGAAGATGCAAACTGGAAAGAGAGAGACGCTCTCTACAGACGAAGGCAAAAAGAGTCACAGAGCTGCTGAGAGGGGCCAATATATCTGAAAATACGAACTGGGGCACTTGTCAATGAGAGTACGAAATATCAAACTTAAGCTGAAGGAATCTTACAGGAGACAAGAATCGCCAGGAAGAACTAAAAGCCATAAAGGAAATTGAAAAAAACCCACTTCATCTCTTATGCCAAATCTAAGGAAAAAACAACATCCAGTATTGGGCCTCTGCTTAGGCGATATGGGACATATACAGATGACAACCAAGAAATGAGTGAGATACCGAAGTCCCAATACTACTCAGTGTACAGCGAGCCGCTGTCCAGACTGAGTTGACAATCCAAAGATTCTTAATGAACGAGACCCAAAATTGGTCATCTCAAAATCTCAGATATTATCCTAACTCCACAAGACTTTGAAAAGGCAATAAATGACATGCCCATGCACTCTGCCCCAGGACCCCAGTGGAACTCCGTATTCATCAAGAATTGCAAGAAGCTCCTATATTGCATTGCCTTCAGCATTCTATGGAGAGGGCATGGACTGGGGTCATCCCACACTCACTAAAAATAACAGACATAACCCCACTCTACAAAGGTGGCAGTAAACCAATTGCAAAGAACCATTAGCACTAACATCCTTATCATAAAAATCTTTGAGAGGTTCTAAGAAACAAGATCGCCAACCACCTAGACACCCATCAATTGCACAACCTAGGGTAGTAACATGGGTTTAGAGTGAGTCCGCTCCCTGCCTGTCCCAGCTACGGGACCACTATGACAAGGTCCTGGATGCTGTAGAGGATAAACAAAAATATGTACAGATGTAGTATACAGACTTTGCAAAACGTTCGACAAGTGTGACCATGGTGTAATAACGCACAAAATGCGTGATAAAGAAATAACAAGAAAAGTTGGTAGATGTATCTATAAATTCCTGACAAATAGAACACAAAGATTAATAGTAAACAGAGTAAGTCCCAGGCTACGATGAAATGCTCTTCTCCACAAGGCTACAATACTCGTTCCAATTCTATTCCCCATCCTCATATCTGACACAGACAGAGATGTAAGCCGCCAACTCCGTGTCTTCCTTTGCGGATGACACCCGGATTACCATGGCAGTGACCTCCATCAAGAAGACACCGCAAGACTCCAAAGAGGACATAAACTAAATCTTCAAATGGACAACTCAAAACAATATGAAGTTCAATGAGGAGAAATTTCAACTTCTCAGATATGGAAAAATTGAGGAAATTAAAGAAATATATCAGGATATATGAAATTTTGACCATACAATAGAGCGAAAAAGTAATGTGAAAGACCTGGGAGTGATAATGTCCAGAGGATCTCGCCTTCAAAGACCATGTTTTTGAATGTATCTACCACATCAGCTAGGAAAATGATAGGATGGATAATAAGAACCTCCAAAACTAGGGACACACCAAGCACATGATGATTCTCTTCAAATAGCTTGTTCTCTCTAGGCTGGAATACTGCTGCACTAACTGCCCCCTTCAAGGCTAGCGACATTGCTGACCTGGAGGAATTAAATAACTTTCCTGCACATAATTACGATAAGGCACCTAAATTACTGGGAACGGATGAAGGTCCTTAATCTGTATTCCCTGGAACGCAGGCGAGAGAGATACATGATAATATACACTTGAAAAATCCTAGAGGGTTAATTGCCAAACTTGCACACGAAAATCACTCCCTATGAAAGCAAAAGACTCGGCAGGAGATGCAACATTCCCCAATGAAAAGCAGGGGCGCCACGAGTACGCACTGAAGAAAACACAATAGTGTCCGGGGGCCCAAGACATTCAACCTCCCCAGCATACACATAAGGATTACCAATAGACCCCCTGGCTGTCTTCAAGAAAGCACTGGACAGGCACCTAAAGTCAGTACCTTACCAACCAGGCTGTGGCGTACGTCAGTCTGCGTGAGGCCAGCAGTAACAGCCTGGTTGATCAGACTCCTGATCCACCATGAGGCCTGGTCTCAGACCGAGCCGCGGGGCGTTGACCCCAGAAACCCTCTCCAGGTAAACTCAGGTCTCCAGGTAAGGTAGCACCAGATATCAGTGCCTTCACGGAGGCGATAAATATGAAACAACAACAACAGCAGAAGAAAGGAGAAACAGGAACAGTGGAGTGGAATAGTTAATAAAAAAACACATTTAAGTTTTAGGAGGGATAAGAGAGTGATTCTAATAGTGCATAGCTGGTATAATCACAAGTAGGGGACCCGTGGTGGAAGTGACACAACTTTACAACCCACCACCAA
Source organism: Cherax destructor (assembly GCA_009830355.1). Lineage (NCBI taxonomy): Eukaryota > Metazoa > Arthropoda > Malacostraca > Decapoda > Parastacidae > Cherax > Cherax destructor. The sequence goes on from WNWK01021539.1 coordinate 8,534, forward strand.
CAAACGGTATAGAGGCAATTATAAACCAAAGCAGAGAGAGGAACCTGCAGAGACTCACAATAATGGGAGACGTCACCCATAAGGAATTAAGCTGGCAGAAATGGGAATTGCATTGAGTAACAAACGTATGGAGGTCTAAGCTGTGGAGGTTGCAATGGAAATTTTATGTGCCACGACGTCAAGGGCATTAGAAGAGAAAGGAGGAAATGCATCACTGGGGCTTTACCCGCTTTTAAACACGAACGTTGCTAACAAAAAACAGATTACTAGAAGTTTCTTGCTATTGCTTGCTTACAGTTCAGTATCGACGACACTGCGGGAGTAAACCTGAAAGTTGCACAACAGAGGAAAGAGACCAACTAGACTGGAGAGAGTATGAAGATGAATGGTGACTCCTGAATCACATACAGAAGGAAAGAAAACGGAAGGAAAACTAGAGTAGATAGAGTGACTAGCCAGGTGGACGATACATCTATACCCCCAAAACTGCCTGAAAAAGGAAAAACCTTTGGTTTATCCGAATGTAGAAGAGAGCAGAAATGAGACCATGGCACTACTAGAAAAGCAGAGGGCGAAGAAAAGAGATAAGCAAGCAGAAGAGGCTAGAAACTAGGTACTATATGTATTCAGGTGACGCTTAGACTGACCCTAACCCATCTTATACCCAGCTGGCCTGCTATAATCCTGCACAGGTCAAAGTGACCTTCAGTCTTGTAAGCAGCCACGAGGACAGAGCATGGTTGTCACCTGGTCAGCCGGATGATGTATATATGAACACGTGCCCTCAGCCTCTCAGAACACAGACGGAACACAGGACACAGGCAGCCAGCATGCTGGAGAACCTGCCTCGTTGCAGAACATGCTTCATCTCGCTCCTGCACCAGTGGCTTAAACTGGTGCAGAACCAGCTACACCTCGCTTCTGCACCACCTGCGTTAGTAGCCTACACAACTGCTGGAAACAGCTGCGCCTGGCTCCTGCAGGACCTGCACCAGTAGTCTACACCACTGTACATCCAGCTGCACCTCACTCCTGCAGGACCTGAACTTGTGGCCTACACCACTGTAGAGCCAGTGGCACCTCGCTCCTGCAGAACCTGCAAGAGCCAGCTGTAGATCCAGCTGCACCTCGCTCCTGCAGGACCTGCCAGTAGCTTACCACTGTAGATCCAGCTGCACCTCGCTCCTGCAAGGACCTGCACCAGTAAGCTTACACCACTGTAATACCCAGCTACACTCGCTCCTGCGGAATGCACCAGTAACACACCACTGAAGAGCAGTCGTACACTGCAGGAAATGGTCTACACCACTTGCACACACCACAAGAACACTACCCCCATCACAGTCACATAACTAACTGTCAATGTCTCATGCCTACACACGAGCCGGATTGAGATTTTGGGAGTCCCTGGGCTACAAGTACTGTGAGTGCCCACAGTGATTTTTTTCAGAAGGTGATGTAATAACATACTATAATTATAAACTTATATCAGTAACCATGAACACTTTTCATTTAATCTCTGGAGGCCCTCCAGCTGGCGGGAGTCCCTGGGCTGCAGCCTAAAGCCCATCGGCCCTGTGCCTATTGCCTACCTTATCGCATAACTACCTAGTCAATGTCACATGCCTACCTTTTCACTGTCAAATAACTACTGTCGGTCAATCACATCCCTACCTTATCACTTGTCACATGGCTATCTTGTCACTGTCACACAAGTCACAGCACAGGCTGCAGGCTAAGAACTCGTCCTACCCACCAGCAGAGGCTCCATCGTGTCGAGTCCTGTCTACTAAGTAATCCACCTACAAACTTATTCTAATAAATTCCGAAAAAACGATGAAAAATGTTTCTGGTAAAACACATGCGCAACTCTTAGTTATTTAAAGTGTCGAAACTTTTCGCCCGCATAGCAGGCTTTTTTCCAATACGTGCGATAATAATACTGGAGACAATAGACGTTGGGAAGTTATTTCTAAGGATATCATTCCCTCAGCCTTGATGAGTAGCTAAGCGTTGTACACGTGTCGTACTCATCAACATGACTGTACAGTAAGTACTCACATAACGTCGTCTTGGAAACAGAGATTTGAAGTGAAACGATGTATAACGAAATCACTTTTACATAGTCACACAAAACAATAACAAAGCAATAACAAATATGGCGGCTCACTGAGCTCATACTGCATCATTTATCGTCGTGCATTTGATTTTTTCCGCACTTAAACGTTATAACTGAAACGACATTGAACGAAGCGACGTTATTCGAGGACCTGCTCTAGGTGGGTCCCTTTGACGCTCTACCAGTGGAAACAATACTTAATACAATATCTATTGTCCTCGCATTCCTATTTCCATCTCACAAACATTCTGTTTCACTGTTCCTATCAATTCCACTCAGTAATTTGTTCGTTATATCACTCTAGTTCACCTTTCCTATGGTTTGAAAACTCATGTCGTCAGGCGTTTACTGTACTCCACCGTTGTGGTTGCAGGGTCGAGTCATAGCTCTGGCGCCTCTTCACTGATTGCTACTGGTCACTCTCTCTTTGCTCCATAGGCTTTATCAAACCTAGTCTTAAAACTATGTATGGTTCCTGCCTCCACTATGTCACTCCAAGCTATGCACTTCCTGACAACTCTATGACTGAAGAAACACTTCCTAACATCCCTTTGACTCATAAGGTCTTCAACTTCCAATTGTGACCCTTGTTTCTGTGTCCCCTCTCTGGAACATCTTGTCTCTGTCCACCTTATCTATTCCTCGCAGTATTTTATATGTCGTTATCATGTCTCCCTAACCCCTCCTGTCCTCTAGTGTCGTCAGGTGATTTCCCTTAACCTTTCTTCGTATTAGGACAATCCTTGTGTGTGTGTGTGTGTGTGTGTGTGTGTGTGTGTGTGTGTGTGTGTGTGTGTGTGTGTGTGTCTGTCTGTCTGTCTGTCTGTGTGTGTGTCTTCCAGAACACTCCTTATAAACACACGTAACACTGCAGGTCACTTTAGTAGTCCTCAGTTCGTCATACTATCTCGGCCCAGATGCCGCTGCTGCATCACCAAAATCCCAAATGGTCCTCATTGAGCCACCAATGGAAGCTTGTGCCAGGTTAAAAAAAATACTGAGTGTTTGGAGATAATGGACGTTTATAATGGTGGTGTTGTGATGCCGGTAAGTCATGTTGGCAAGATGTATGGTATCGAGGGATAACGGTGCTGGGGACATTATTTGTCGTGTCCTCCTGCAGTAGGTGAGGTAGGGATGACTTGGTTTCTTCAGGGTTCGTCTGGTCTGATGATAATTTATCATTCAGCGTATAATTCAACGAGTTTTTGGTCCCATGGGGCAAAACTAGCTTCAACTTTAGCTAAACCAGCTTAATCAGAGCTAACTTATCATGTCTCTGCTCTTGTCCCTTGACCAGATCTCTACTTGTTGGCTGGCGATGACTACGCTGCCATAAAACTTACGCAGCTGATGCTGCAGGCAAGTGAATCATACGAGAATTTTCCTGAATGAGAATGACTGTCGGTTTCTTGGTACCCAACCAACACGGCCCTATGGTATAGCTCAGGATTCTAGAATAATGCCTAGGGTTCGTCTTCTGTCCAGTGAGTGAGAGAGAAGAAGATAAAAGAGTCTAGCTTTTATCCTCCTTACATCATCCATGAGCTAGGAAAAATACAATAAACACTGGAACAAATCCTGTCAGTATGCGCCACTGGAAACGAGAATCGCTCATTATCCACACAGTCCACACATGTCCTCTTATATTGATATGACTAAGGAAACTATGACAAATTTTTCACGGCACACTGCCCAGTAAAAAAAAAAAACTCTGATATCACTGCTACATTCAGAGGATAAAATCCAGAACAGACAGCGTGACCAACTCGTTATCCCCACCACTCCCATCAAGACAAGATCACCCCCTGTGTCTTCTCTAGAAGACTTGCTGGGGGAGGGGAAGTAGCGTGTCTGTCTCTCGATTGTGGACGAGTGAGCTGGTGGGATAATGCATAACAGGTGTTCTAGTTTAGCTGTTCTTGTTACAGTAATTGCTCATTGTTATATGTCTGTGCGAGTTGTGAATCAGGTTGTTGGGGTTTAATTTTTTTTTCAGGTGTAGTGATGGATCAGTCAGCAAAAAAAAATGAACGTCATTTAATGCTTGCTGGGAGCTTCAACATCGACTTCATTCAGTCAGAAGATCACAGACAGGAGACCCATCACTACGCATTGAACAACTCCATTGTTTTAGCCACCACCCCACACACGACACAGCGCAGAGCATAAATCTACATTCTCCGAAGAAGATCCAGATGTCATAGATGTCACTTTCTAAAGCCTGTCTAATAAAACTGAAGATTCTTGCTTAAACTGCGTGATACCCGTGCCATTTACGGATTGTATTTAGGGTAATTGTGTAGAAAGCTTTGTGTACATTGTTCGAATTTTTGCCTGGCAGGAACCACGACAGACACGACCAAGTACTCCATCATGCAAACAGAATTGGAATGGAAATGGTTTAAAAACCGAAAAGTTGAAGATTGAGACACTTATGCAACATATGGGAATCTTCCATTGAAGAAACGTTTCGCCACACAGTGGCTTCATCAGTCAATACAAAGGAGAAAGGTGTAAGGAGAGGAGGTTTGGTAATCGGTCCCTCAGCCTGGATCGATGTGTTCAGTCCATCAATCTTGTAGGAAGTACAGCATAGGACACTTTCTGCTTTGTATTGGACTGATGGAAAGCCACTATCCTGGCGAGACGTTTCTTCAATAAAGATTCCCATATGTTGCATAAGTGTCTCAATCTTCCAACTTGTCGGTTTGAAACCATTTATCACATCTGTCAGACACTGCAACATCATGGGATCTTGATACAGGAAATCTTCAATACTTGTCCAACCTTTGGACGAAGACCTACTTACACTAGTGGATGGTTTCCACTGTGACCCCCGCCTCTTCCTGCTTCCACTCACTGACTACAGTATATATCTGGCCCTATGCTGTACTTCCTACAAAACTGATGGACTGAACACATCGATTCCAGGCTGAGGGACTGATTACCTCAAACTCCTCTTCATACACCTTTCTGCTTTGTATTATTTGATGAAGCCACTGTGTGGCGAAACGTTTTCTTCAATAAAGATTCCCATATGTTGTATAAGGTTCTCAATCTTCAGAATTGAAGTCATTGTTTACTGGAAATCTCTGATTAATACCACAGGGTTCACCATGCTTGTGTATCACTAAGCTGTGCTGGCTAGCTTCAATTATATTAAAACAACCATTGTTGTCATTTAATACACTAAGAAAATTTAAATTTCGGCTTTCCGCCATTTTGGATTTGACTCCATTTTGGATTTTCCTCCGTATTCGATTAGAAGCCGTTTGACCAGTCGAAGTGAAAACTGACATATTATCCATGGTTCAGTCTCTTTGGGCTTGTTTGATAGAAGCTGCTGAGTTAAGTGAGAGTACCATAAATGGTTTACCAATTGACAATACACAAAAACTCAGTACAAGGGAAAAAATGGACCTTGGGACTCGTTGTTTTGATCGCTCCAACACTTGATACATCCCATGAATTGTGACGGTCACAGAGGCTGAACACTGGCCAGGCTGGACATTGGCCAGGTTGAATACTGGTTAGGCTGGACGCTGGTTAGGCTGGAGACTACCTAGGCCATACACCTGCTAGGCTAAACGTTGCCAGACTGGAAACTTGATAAACCGGACACTTGCTAAGTAGGACACTAGCCTGGCCGGATACAAGCCAGGTCGGACACTAGTAAGGAGCCGGACACTAGCCAGGTTGGACTCGAGCCATGCCCGGACTCTAGCCAGGTCGGACACTAGCCAGGTTTGACACTGGCCGGGCATGCCACTAACCACGGACACTAGCCAGGTCGAACATCAGCAAGGTCAAACATTAGCCAGACAAGACAATAGCCAGGTCGGACAATAGCCAGGCCTGACACTAGCCACGCCGGACAATAGCCAGTGGAACATTAGCCAGGTTGGACACTAGCCAGGCCGGACTTTTAGCCAGGTCGGACTCTAGCCAGGTCGGGCACTAGCCATGTCAGACACTAGCCAGGTCGGACTCTAGCCAAGTCGGACACTAGACAGTCGGACTCTAGCCAGGTCGGACACTAGCCAGGTCGGACACTAGCCAGGTCGGACACTAGCCAGGTCGGACACTAGTCAGGCCGGACTCTATCCAGGTCGGACACTAACCGGTCAGTTCTTCAAGTCGGACACTAGCCAGGCCGGACTCTAGCGGGTCGGACACTAACCAGGTCGGACACTAGCCAGGTCGGACACTAGCCAGGTCGGACACTAGCCAGGCCGGACTCTAGCCAGGTCGGTTTAGCCAGATCGGATCAGCCAGGTCGGACTGTGGTGGACACAACCAGGTCAGTTCCAGCCCAGGTCGGACACCAACCGGTCGGACACTGGCAGGCCAGTTCTAGCCAGGTCGGACACTAGCCAGGTCGGACACTAGCCAGGTCGGACACTGGCTGGGTGAGATAGCCGGTCAAACACTAGCAGGTCGAACTGGCCGGTCGGTTACTAGCCAGGCCAGGACTCTGATCCAGGTCGGACACTAGCCAGGTCGGACACTAGCCAGGTCGGACACTAGCCAGGTCGGACACTAGCGGAAGGCCCGGACTCTAGCCAGGTCGTACACTAGCCAGGTCGGACTCAACTCAGGTCGGACACAGCCAGGTCGGACACTAGCCAGGTTGGACACTAGCCAGGTCGGATTCTTGCCAAGGTCGGACACTAGCCAGGTCGGACATTAGCCAGGTCGGACACTAGCCAGGTCGGACACTAGCCAGGCCGGACTCTAGCCAGGTCGGACACTAACCAGGTCGGACACTAGCCAGGTCGGACACTAGCCAGGTCGGATACATAAGAACATAAGAACATAAGAAAGAAGGAACACTGCAGCAGGCCTACTGGCCCATGCAGAACGGTCCAATCAACAGCTTAAAGCCAATGCCCCCAGGCCCAGCCAGGTCAGGTTTCACCAGGAAGGAACTGCTGCATCTGACCTAGCACAAACTAGTCAGGACCAACTCACCCCAACTACTTGCCCACTCATATAATTGTCTAGTTGACCACCTGGTCAGCCGACCACCTGGTCAGGTCATACCCAGCAGGAATTGAGTGCAGCTGACTGGCGACACAAACTGGTGGAGTCCAAACTCACACCCATCCACACCCACATGTATTTATCTAACTATTTTTAAAACTACACAACGTCTTAGCATCTAGGCAGTGCTCGGGAGTTTGTTCCACTCATCCACAACTCTATTACCAAACCAGTGCTTTCCTATATCCTTCCCTGAATCTGAACTTTTCCAACTTGGAAACCATTGCTGCAGGTCCTGTCTTGGCTGGATATTTTCAGCACGCTATTTACATCCCCTTTATTTATTCCTGTTTTCATTTATACACCTCAATCATATCCCCCTAATTCTACGCCTTTCTAGGTGCAGATTCCAGGGCCCTCAGTCTATCCTCATAGGGAAGATTTCTGATACATGGGATCCAACTTTGTCATCCTCCTTTGTACGTTTTCCAGTGCATTTATATCCATTCTGTAATACGGTGACCAGAACTGTGCAGCATAATCTAAATGAGGGCCTAACCAAAGATATAGAGTTGTAGAACAACCTGAGGACTTCTATTATTTATACTTCTTGATATGAAGCCAAGGATTCTGTTAGCTTTATTGCGAACACTTATGCACTGTTGTCTTGGCTTCAGATTACTACTAACCCAGAACCTAATCCTTCTCGCAATCACAAGAAGTAATAAGATCTACATTATTCAACTTATATGGCATGGTTATTGTCTGCCCAACATTTAGAAACTTTGCATTTGTTTACATTAAACTGCATCTGCCTTCTCACGACCACTGTTAGTCTATTCCAAATCATCCTGGAGTGCTCTAATGTCCTCATTTGAATGAATTGGACAGCCTATTTGGTATCATCAGCAGAGTTTACTTATGTTACTATTTATTCCCTCATCTATATCGTTTATGTAAATTGTAAACAACAGGGGGCCCAAAACTGACCCCTGTGGAACACCGCTGAGACGCGCCCCCATTCTGATTTCTCTCCATTTATGCAAACTCTCTGCCGCCTATTTGTCAACCATGCCTCTACCCAGGAAAAAATTTCTCCTGCTATTCCGTGTGCCTTAAGTTTCCACAGTAGCCTCCTGATGTGGAACTTTATCGAAAACCTTACTGAAGTCCATATACACAATATCACATTCGGCTTACCGTATCTACCTCCTCAAACACCTTAGTGAAAAAAAGTTAGTAAATTCGTAAGACAAGACGCCCCTTAGTAAAACCGTGTTGAGATTCATTAATCAATTTATGCTTTCAAGATGGCTACAGAATTGCCTCAGCAATTATTGATTCCATAAATTTACCAACTATGGAGGTAGGAAGCTTATTGGTCTATAGTTCGAAGCTAAGGACCTGTCACCTGCCTTGTAAAAATAGGTATTACATTTTTTCACTTGTCTGGCACTAGCCAGGCGGACTCTAGTAGGTCGGACACTAGCCAGGTCGGACACTAGCCAGGTCGGACATAGCCGGGGTGGACACTAGCTGGAGTCGGACACTAGCCAGGTCGGACTCTAGCCAGGTCGGACACTAGCCAGGTCCGGACACTAGCCAGGTCGGACACTAGCCAGGTCGGACTCTAGCCAGGTCGGACACTAGCCAGGTCGGACACTAGCCAGGTTGGACACTAGTCAGGCCGGACAATGTTAGGTTTGCCGGTGGCGACTCATAGTACTCGTCTGATTTATTAGTGACGAGTGAAAAGCTGTCTTGCTGAATCATGGTGAAGGGCCATTGTCCACACACACACACACACACACACACACACACACACTACTCATCCTCCGTACCTACACCCACAATCTGGCCCCTTCCAACATAACCTTTCTCACACCCACCCTTGACCGTAACCTCAAGCCCCTCCCCTGCCCCTTCAACCCCACTTCCCTCTACACCTTCAATCCTCTGACTCATCAGCAAAGACTAGAAAACAAGGACACGAAAAGTGAAACTCAGTAACAGGAAGGAAGTTGAAAATATTGTATGCAAATGCAGATAGAATAACTAACAATAGTGACTAAATTAAAGAAAATGAGAGGGAGTCCCAGACATGTTAACTCTCAGACACAAAACTCACGGAGAAAATTAACAAATACAATTTTCCAGCTGGCTATCAAATTATGAGTGTGATGGAAGAAGCAGAGAGGCAGGGGAGAAGCAGCGTTGCTAACTGGAATCCAGGAGAACTTTGTGGAGATGAAAAGAAATACAAAAATTAGATTCAAAGGACTGTATCTTAGGCACATTCCATGACTGGAAAAGCCAATATGGTGACAGCAGTGATCTGCAACCCAACAAAAAATAGCAGGAGAGAGGACCTAGTTATGTGTACATTATGCATATATCAGAGCATGGAGACCAGGTGGAGTACAATGTGGGAGGGTGTGTGGGGAAGTGTGGGAGCCTGAGTCTGTGGGCGTATGGTGTGAATGTGCAGTGGAGGCGAAAGGTACTGGCGGGCATTGGGTGCAGGCATGTGGTGTAGGCTTGTACTGTGGGCGTGTGGTGTAGGCTGCACTGTGGGCGTGTGGTGTAGGCTTGCACTGTGGGCGTGTGGTGTAGGCTTGCACTGTGGGCGTGTAGTGTAGGCTTGTATTGTGGGCGAGTGGTGTGGGGTGTGGCGCTAGCCATGTTACTCCCAATATTAAAAATCAATCACATGAGTCAACATACGTGGATATTAAGTTTAGATGGTGATAGTACGTGTGGGAAGCGGCGGGCGTGTGAGCGTCAGGTAAAGCTATGTTTGAGTAGGAGTGTGGATGAAGGCGTTGATCATGTGGACGTGAGTGAGCGCACGTTAGGCTATGTAACAGATGTCTGTTGATGAATAAAACACATATTGCAACACAAGAGGATCTTTATTCCTCAACATGTGTTGTAATGTACTAGAACCTGTAAGAGGTCAGAGGATCATTTTTGTATTTCTCAAAAATGCTGAAATCGTAAGTCTTATGGCACCTGGTTAGGTTAGATCCAAGGAAGGAGTAGGATATCTTAAATTCACAGAAACAAGAGCCCTTCAAGAAGCATCAAGGAGGCACTGCCTTTGGGGAGACGCCAGTAAGGTAAACCACGACAATAGCAAAAGGCGAGAACATACGTAGCCCAGATATCCTGAATTGCAACTATAAATCTCGGCTGCTGCCGGATAATTAGTCTTGAGTCAGCTCCTATCAGCAGGTGATCCCCATTAAGGCATAATTGGGCGTGGAGGTGAGCACAGGTAGGTACTGTGTCCTCCCCAGGTGACTACACCGCTCACAGCGTGGGGTGTGCAGAACTGTCTCTCTGGTGGCCACGCCCTTCACCCCGGTGGAGGTGTGCAATAGGTACTTAGGTGATGTTTGTCCCTTAGGTGATCAACACCTCTCACCCAGGGTGAGATGTGTAGTAGGCACCTAAGGTGAGTTCCCACGGTACCATAACTCATGGGTACACTCAGAATCTAACACATGTCCATCTGTGTAATCCTCAGTGTGAAGGGAAATGCCACTGGCTGGCGAAACGTTCCCAGAACTAAGATACCCAAACGTTGGATAAGTGTTGTGTTATTGTGTTCCTGGATGCCTTGTCTGAGATTGGCAGCACGTTCTCTCCCATTTCCGCATAACCTTTCACAGACTGAAGCTGAAGTCTAATAATCACTTGTCTAAAAGTCCTGTAATATTTTATATACACATGGAGTGTCAGTAGACCAGTATACAGCAACCCAGGTCTTACAGTATTACCCAGTCTTCCACCATCTCTCGTATCTCTCTTCCATCACCTTCAACAAATGCCAAAACTCTCTCTTCAGTCTGTCCTTCAAGAACATCAGATCTCCATTTTAAAATTTGCCTCTTATCTGTTGTACCACTCACTGCGAGAAATTTTCAAGATGGCCACCAGTATTATTATTATTATTATCTTCGGGGTGAAGCACAAAGTGAATATCAAGAACAGTGTTGGATGGATATCTGGGGGACGACCCGGAGCAGAAGCTCAGGTGAGTAGTTTTATGACCATCGGGAAAACACTGAACTTGCAGGGGTCACACGGCACCTGGCACCTAAGGACATAGGATGCAATCTGGTTTAGAAATGGTCTGGTGATACAGACAAGATGTACAGTTGCACAGTTCACGACTTATAGGAAACGTTTCACCACGGTGGCCTATTCAGTCTAATACAGAGATAACTAAAAATGAGTTTATATAGTGGTGGCAGGAGTCAGGTGGAAAGCCTCGAGGGTAGTAGTAGTAGTAGTAGTAGTAGTAGTAGTAGCAGTAGTAACAACAGCAGTAGTAATAAGTAGCAACAGTAGTAGTAT
>WNWK01021539.1:22500-33944 GCA_009830355.1 Cherax destructor
AATTAGACATATGTCATGTGAATGCAGAATCTTTACTGTTCAAACATTTAGCCTACACAGTAGGCTTCTTCAATCTTGAACCTATATCAATAAGCATTTCTCAAGGTGATATTTGGATTCAGGACATGAAAATACATAAGAATTAACTAATCTCACTTAACAAGCACAAAACTTTTCAAAAATCAACAATCAACCATCAGTCCGCCTTGGAAAAAAAAATATTTGAGGTAGTGAGTCCCTGAGCCTGGAGAAGAGTTCAGCTCCATGATGCTCAGGTGGTGAGTCCCCTGAGCCTGGAGAAGAGTTCAGCTCCATGATGCTCAGGTGGTGAGTCCCTGAGCCTGGAGAAGTTCAGCTCCATGGTGCTCAGGTGGTGAGTCCCTGAGCCTGGAGAAGAGTTCAGCTCCATGATTGCTCAGGTGGTGAGTCCCACAGGCCTGGAAGGTTAGAAGCTGTGGTGCTCAGGTGGTGAGTCCCTGAGCCTGGAGAGGTTCAGTCCACATGATGCTCAGGTGGTGAGTCCTGAGCCTGGAGAAAGTTCCAGCTCCCATGATGCTCCAGGTGGTGAGTCCCTGAGCCTGGAGAAAAGTTCCAGCTCCATGGTGCTCAGGTAGTGAATCCCTCAGCCTGGAGAAAGTTCAGCTCCATGGTGTCAGATGGTGAATCACAGGCCTGGAGGAAGGACAGCTCCATGGTGGTCAGGTAGTGATCCCTCATCCTGGAAGAGTTCAGCTCCATGGTGCTCAGGTGGTGAGTCCTGAGCTGGAGAAAGTTCAGCCATGGTGCTCAGGTGGTGAGTCCCTGAGCCTGGAGGAAGAGTTCACCTCCATGGTGGTCAGGTGGTGAGTCCCTGAGCCTGGAGAGGGTTCAGCTCCATGATGCTCAGGTGGTGAGTCCCTCAGCCTGGAGAAGAGTTCAGCTCCATGGTGTCAGGTGGTGAGTCCCTCAGCCTGGAGAAGAGTTCAGCTCCATGGTGGTCAGGTGGTGAGTCCCTGAGTCTGGAGAAGAGTTCACCTCCATGGTGCTCAGGTGGTGAGTCCCTGAGCCTGGAGAAAGAAGTTCAGCTCCATGGTCTGGACAATCACTGGAGCTGAAGCGTGAGAATGAGTCTTAAACTCTAATATGTGTCTTGCCATCAACTTGTGGTATTTTTATACCGGCCCTTATAATGACACACTAAACAGACATTTAGACGAATTTGTGCCCAAGCACTGTAGACATATCATTAACACCCACTGAGTGTTAGGGAAAAGGCCAAGAAAAATGAAATAGCTAAGTAATGATAGAAATTAGAAATCTGTACAGAATAAGTTGACAAAGATTAAGACTGAAGGTTAAAAGGAACGCACGTGTAGGAAAAAAAACTTTCATTCGCTCTGTTTTACCAACCAATTTTTGCGATTACAGACAAGGAGTTTAAGATAAGTACATGTAATAGACACGTATATTAAATAAAACGTTTCGCTCACACAAGACAGACGTTTCCCCGGTGTGTGGAAATCGCATGAAATAGCTAACTGTAACTCAACATAGCTAGTTAAAATTCAGCAGAGCTAGCAATAACTCAGTACTGGCAACAAAGATAAGCAACTAGTCACGAATCCAACTTTGGCTGACTATGGCACCTTGCAATCGCAGACTAGCACAAGATTATTGTGGCTGAACGAACGCCAACACAGCCCAGTTTAGCAACAAACAGTAGAGGCTAACAGATAATGTCATCAAGACTCCCCTCCGTATCTCTTCATCAACAGTAATAACAGAAATTCTTAGGGAGCCAACGGAAAGTGATAGATTTTTTTGTAACAAACTTTTGTGCATCAGTAGTTGTGCTGTTACTCTGTTTGATAGTTAAAGTGAAGAAACAAAGTCAGGGTGGACATACATGGTATTTTATATTGATGAGTATCTTAAAGACACAGTGTGCGGTTCATGACATTTGTTGAGACGACGTTGTCTGAGGACAATTCTCGATAAATTCCTGATACATTCTTCACAAATTCTTGATAATTTCCTGATAAATTCTTGGTAATTTCTCGATAAATTCTCGATAAATTCCTGATAAATTCTTGATAAATTCTTGGTAAATTCTCGATAAATTCTTGATAAATTCTTTATGAATTCATATTAACAATACTCAGAGTCTATTGGCTCTCCAGAATGCTGCAAAAAAAAAAAATCTGAAAAGCAAATACTTACACAAGAAAAAAATCAGAAGTTCTGCAAGTTGCACTAAGGGAGAGAAAACAACGAGTTCTACTAGTGACATTAAGGAGAAAACAACGAAGTTCTACTAGTGGCATTAAGGAGAGAAAACAACGAAGTTCTACTAGTGGCATTAAGGAGAAAACAGCGAAGTTCTACTAGTGGCATTAAGGGAGAAAACAACGAAGTTCTACTAGTGGCATTAAGGGAGAAAACAACGAAGTTCTACTAGTGGCATTAAGGAGAAAACGAAGTTCTACTAGTGACATTAAGGGAGAAAACAACGAAGTTCTACTAGTTGCATTAAGGGAGAGAAAACAACGAAGTTCTACTAGTGGCATTAGGGAGAAAACAACGAAGTTCTACTAGTGGCACAAGGAGAAAACAACGATACTAGTGGCATTAAGGGGGACACACAACAACATAAATCTTCGGACTCACCTTGTAGCCTCAGCATGGGTGGAGGGGGTAGGGGGTGGGGGTTGGGAGGGGGGGAGGGGGGTAGGTGGAGGGTGGGGAGGATGGAGGGTGTGGAGGGGGTGGGGGGTCGAGATCTTATCTTTCCAAGAAGATTCCAAGGTAATTGTTCGTGTTCTGAATCCACTGATTGCCTGCAGGTACGAGGTAAAGGATCTGATTAAAAAGCTTCCAGGACGAATGTTTTGTTCACCGACTGTACACATCCCCGCGGGGGAAGCATCCAGCTGCTGGGCTCAACCTGAAACTGGGGAGAGAAAACTGGTTGAGGTACTGCGTAGCAGAGCAAAGTGATAGTGACATGTACTGGTGTACTTTATCGTGTACTAGTACTGATGAAATATATGGCGAAACGTTGTGCTAATAAAGATATTTTTGATGTATGTGTCATGGGAGGGGATCTTTGAGTACTCTCCCTTCAAGCACGTTTCTTTCCTTCCATACGTTTCCTCCACCTCCAGTAAGAATGTTGTGGTCCCCCGAATGTGAAATCTTTACCAGTGATTACGTCTAAGATGTTTGATTCTCGTTAACTGCACATAATAATAATGTTATATGACAGGTGCAAGAATTTTTCGTCTCATTAAAGATTCCATGAATCGTTGTCGAATCATGTTTCAGTTAGAACTGAAACATTACGGAGAAATGAAAATAAAATGTTAGGAAACACTCAGGTAACTAAAGCAAAATGTATAATAAACGTCATAAGAAATTAGTAAGAATTAGTCGCTATTTAACATGTTTAAGGCACAGGAAGGACAGATCAGTACTCCTGCCAGAGTGCGCAATAACTAACAGGCTTCAGGTTCACATGTACATGATATACATTGGTTCCCCGGATTTCGTACCAGATCCCAATTCGAACAATTATGTAAGTGTATTTTGGGGATCTGAAACGAACTAATCTAGTTTACATTCGTCCTTATGGGAACAAATTCGTTCAGTAACGGCTCTTGAATAGCTTCTGGAACGAATTATTGACGAAATCGGGGTACCACTGTAGTCAATCTTCATGCAAAATTTTAAAACTATTATTTGAGTATATAACTGCATCTAGAATAAAAAAAACTATGTATTACCATAAAATGATACTAGATTATTTGGTATCCCTAAAATAAAAAAAGATACCCAATGCAGATTTCGATTTTATTATTCCTTCATGAATTGTCTGTACAGTTTGCTTGAGAACGCTTCTTCTGATCGGTGTTTAACTTTCAAGGTTGCTGTATCTTTAAGGAAGGCTTGGGCTTATATTGGACTATTATTGGTGCTTAAATATATCAGCTGTATTTTTAAAACTGTGGGCAATGTTTTCCTTGCGATATCTTAAGAATATCTCTTCTCTAACTTCATGCTTTCTATGTTGATGATCCCAGCTCTAAAAAATATAATTTTAATTGTAAATGTTCTTCCCTTTACCAGTTAAAAGAGAAGGAAGAAATATATCTCACGAAATCTCGATATATGTTTGTCTCTGTCTCTTTGTTAGTCTCTCTTCTCTCTTTGTCCTTCATACAGAATGCGATTGATTATCAGTTCTCTCAGTGTGATTGATCATCAATCTTCTGAATCAAGTATCGCACCCACAATAACATTAATCCGAAGAAAGGCAAAATAAAATCCTTCTATCATTCTCTAAATCATACGACCACACATATGACTATTCCTAAATGCTTTTCTCCCCGAGCAAGTAACCTTCCATGCTAATGCGCCCTTCAAGTATTTGCTCCAGAAGTAGATTTAGCCGACTCCTCCCTCCTCTGGCGCCTTCTTCCACTTGGTTGTCTAGGATAAGATGTGTTTGATATCAGGTAGGATATAAATCAGCCTGAACCTGACCAGCTACTCTTGAACCTGGAGACAGGTGTGTCTGTGTACTGCCCTCTCAGGCATTTGTGAATGCAGGTTTGAGCCTCAGTTCCTGGCCCTTAACTGGCTCTGTGGTTCCTCCCTCATGGATATGGAACAATCATCCTGTCATTTGGAAGCAGAATCTTCTGCAAATCTTACCCCACATGTTATTCCCCTTCCTAGAACATCCTCGCACTGAAGCAGTGTTTCTTGGCATCTCTGTGATTCAACTGCCTTCATAGCTTTCTAGTGTACTCTCGTGTACTCTTTATCCTGGTCCTTTTATCCTTTAATATCAACAGGTTTAAGTCCTTTAGTTTCCCGGGGAAACAAATGGGAAAAGGCGACGAGCGGTGAAAATAGACTAATTGCGAAAGGAATCTTAATGAAACATTTCGCCTGGGAAAATTTTTCAATCAAATTGAATGAAAAAAATTTCACGGGCGAAACGCCCCATTAAGTTCTTTTGAAACTGTCTTCTTTTGTTTTATTATGAGTGATTATATGCATATATAAAAGCCCAGAATTATCACAGGAAAACCAACGGTCGCTTCTGCTGTAGTCTAGCATAGCACGAATGGCTACCTCACTCCTAGTGCCGGCCCCCTCAAGGGCCCTCTCTGACAAAGATCTCTGTCAGTCTATTTTTTTCCCGACGAATAAATTCACAACTAATACACTGGTCGCAGATAACCACGGGTATCCCCCCCCGTGGCTTTCTTATAGTTAAGATCGCCTGTCTACGATTGTTTGTTTGCATATATATATATATATATATATATATATATATATATATATATATATATATATATATATATATATATATATATATATATATGTATATATATTTTATATATATATATATATATATATATATATATATATATATATATATATATATATATATATATATATATAAAAACATGTATATATATATATATATATATATATATATATATATATATATATATATATATATATATATATATATATATATATATATATTTTTGTAATTCAAATTTTAAAATATAGAAACCAAGGACAAAAGGAGGGCAAAAAAACCAAAGGGGGGAGTAGAATGATAGCTCTGGGCCCTTTTGTGTTGCAATAAAAGACATCATCAGGAGCTTGCAAAGGGCAGAAAAGAGGAGGATGCCCAAGCAAATACGATCCCAGGGGACGTCTTCACTGGAGTGAGGAGGAGAGAGAGAGAGAGAGAGAGAGAGAGAGAGAGAGAGGGGGGGGGAACGGGAAAATGACTCAGGCATACCAGTCCCCATAAAGAAAGGTTGAATATTATAGCATTGGGAAAAAGTCCACAAGCCCCGATATTTTAATAGCAGCCTAAACGAAAGAACGGGCAATTAAAAAAATTCGGTCAGACTCCCCCATGCTATAAGAAATTTTTACATTCAAATTAGTCGCCAGTGATATAGAATTAAAAATTTTGGATTGCCAATATGACTTTTTCCAGAGCATAGTACTAGCTGCTCAGACAACTTATGTTCCTAATAGGGAAATCAGATCAAAAAAAAATGATCCTAAATGGATGAACAATAGATTAAAACATTTTTGGCCAAAAAGAGGCATAAAAGGCGAATCAAAAGAGGAGAGGAGCAATTAAGAAATCAATATATTCATTTAAAAAAGAGAGAAAAAAAAAGGGAATAAAAAAAAGAAAAAGAGAATATGAGGTTAAATTTTTTTTTTAAAGGATTTTTCGGTATACGGGTAAGTTTTGGGGAAAGATAGGTCCACTCAAAAGTTACTCAGGTCAGCTCACCGTCAGTGATAAGGAAATGTGTAGAATTTTAACACTTACTTCCTCTCAGTTTTTACAAAAAGGAAGATACTAGCAAATTCCAGAAATAATAAATTATGTAGAACAGGACGATAGTAAACTATGCACGATTAGGGTAAAATGACATGGCCCTTTAAAAATAGAAAAATTTAAAAACCCAACAAACCCCGGGCCCCCGATGAACTTTTATGTAAGGGTTCTAAAGGAATGTAAAGATGAACTTAGCAAAACTTTTGGCTAATCTTTTCAACATTTTTCATTGAAAACCGGAAAAAGGGCCAGATAATGGAAAATGGCAAATGTAATACCTATTTTCAAAGCAGGTGACAGGTCCTTAGCCTCGAACATAGACCAATTAGCCTAACCTCCCTTAAGGAAAATTTTTTAATCAAAAATTTGGGAAAATTCGCAGCCATCTTGAAAAGAAAAAATTAATCAACGAATCTCAGCAGGGTTTTTACAAAAGGGCGTTCCTGCCTTAAAAATTTTTAATAACTTTTTCACTAAGGTTTTTGAGGAGGTAGATCACGGTAATGAATATGATATTGTGTATATGGACTTCAGTAAGGCTTTGATAGAGTCCCACATCAGAGACTATTGAGGAAAATTAAGGCCCCGGAAATAGGAAAAAATTTTTTTCCTGGATATAGGCATGGTTGACAAAAGGGGCAGAGAGTTTGCATAAATGGGGAGAAATCAGAGTGGAAAAGGTCACGAGCGGTGTTCCACAGGGGTCAGTGTTTGCCCCTTTTTTGTTCCCCCCATAAACGACAAAAGATGAGGGAATAAAAACGACATAAACAAGTTTTCCAGACACCAAAATAGGCCGTCCAATTCATTCCCAAAAGAGGACATTAGAGCACTCCAGGAAGATTTGAAAAAAGACTGATGCAGTGGTCGGAGAAGTGGCAGATGCAGTTTAATATAGAAAAATGCAAAGTTCTAAATATTGGGCAGGGCAATAAATATGCCACATATAAAAATAAATAATGTAGATCTTAATACTACTGATTGGGAAAAGGATTTAGGAGTTGTGGTTAGGGGTAATCTAAAACCAAGACAGAAATGCATAATGTTCGCAATAAAGCGAACAGAATCCTTGGCTTCATATCAAGAAGCATAAATAAAAAAGAGTCCTCAGGTTGTTCTTCAACTCCCATATATCCTTGGTTAGGCCTCATCTAGATTATGCTGCACAGTTTTGGTCACCGTAAAGAATGGCTATAAAAAGCTCTTTGGGAAAAAGGGAAAGGAGGATGTCAAAGTTGGGTCCCATGTATCAGAAATCATCCCTATGAGGATAGACTGAGGGGCCCCGAATCTGCACTCTCTGGGAAAGGGGGTAGAATTAGGGGGGATATGATTGAGGTGTATAAATGGATAACAGGGAAAAAATAAAGGGGGTGTAAATAGCGTGCTAAAAATATCTAGTATTGACAGGACTCGCAGCAATGGCTTTAAGTTGGGTAAATTCAGATTCAGGAAGGATATAGGGAAAACACTGGTTTTGGGAATATGCATATATTACCGAACTCCTGAGTACAGTTATAGAGGCTAAAACGTTGTGTAGTTTTAAAAAAAGGTTAGATAAATACATGAGTGGGTGCGGGTGGGGATGAGTTGAACCTAATAGCTTGTGCTACTAGGTCAGATGCCGTGCTCCTTCCTTAATGAATGGACCTGACCCTGGGTTGGGGCATTGGCTTAAGCCGGGGGAGACTTGGACCTGCCTCGCATGGGCCCAGAGGCCCGCTGCAGTGTTCCTTCTTTTTTATGTTTTTAATTATCTATGAAGTAACCATACACGGAAAAAGGGTCCATTTAAAAGGACGAGAAAACGGGACCATTTTTTAAAGGGAGACATCTATAAGTTATACACAGGAAACGGGGGGTCATTAAAATAAAAATCATTTCGCCAAGAGAAGCAAGGGAAGATGACTTTTGCTGCCTCCCTTTTTAGGGGGTTTTAAAGCTCTAAGTGGTTGAAAATCGCGTTTGACTCCTGTGCTATATGTATCGAATAACGTTGTTGTGATATCTTTTTTCTAGAGGTTTTCCAGTCTGCCCAAAATAGTAGAGACTGCAACCGTTGAAACCCAAACCCCCAGACACCACCAGCACATCTTAGGGTAACTTTATCAGAATGTTTAACAGTCTGTAAAATTTTTTAAAAAACTACTTGTATATTAAATATTTTAAGGACTTTCCCAGGATAGAAAAATTTTCCAGTTGGGAGGACCAGCCTTTCTTGTTCTGAGGTGTTATCATAGGCTCTGTGTTGATTGCAACACGAAAGACCTAGACCTATCATTCTACCCCCCCTGTGGTTGTTTTGTATGTACACACACACACACAAAATATATATATATATATATATATATATATATATATATATATATATATATATATATATATATATATATATATATATATATATATATATATATATATATATGATGGGGTCCACCTCTGGTGTCAATTGTGGGACCCATTGCCTCGGAGAAGTGGATAAAAGATTTCCCAAGGAAGAATATTTAGATTTCTTTCTGAAGCCATTTGAATATTCCACTTCCCTACCACCCCATCTTTTTTTTTTTTTTTTACAAACTTTATTTCAAGACAAAATACAAGGGGGGAGTAAAACAACATAGATAACTCAGAGCTACATGTCAAATACTTCGTCCAACTCCCCCGGGAGTGGGCCGCGTGCCCAGAATACTGCAGGCATTTTAAAATATATATATAAAAATACAAGTATTCCAACACATCTCAGAGGGGGAGTCGGTAGTGAGCACCGGGGTTTGGTTTTGGGGGGGTTTGGGTATTGGGTCTTGGGGGGGTGGGGGTGGAGGAGAGCTTTGGTCCTTGGGTGCTGGTCTTATTTGGTCAAATGACACGATAAGTCAGGCGTGTCAAAACTCGATGACAGAATAAAATTGATGGAATTTTTCAGTGGAGGAGAGAGTGAATCTAGTAGTGATAAAAGGATGAGGGAGACCGGGAGCTGTGAATCGACCTCTGGAACCACAAAAAATGGGGACAAATGGGGAGCACACACACTGAGCACACAGCCCCGCACTTGAGTACACAGTCCCAGCAGAAAGCCCACGTTTTGAGGTGGTCAGTTCCCAGCCACCAAACTTGAGGGATTGACCCCCTTTGAAACAAAACTAATTCAAGGTTTTTGGGACTGGTCACTTTATCTGAATTTATCCTCCATTGCTTATGGACCCTAAGCCTGGTCAAGCACATACAGAAGCTCCAAAATGTTCAAAGATGGGAAGCCAAACTGGTATCATAGACCTGAGAGTTGAAAAAAGACACATATGAAAACACTTGGGTATTTTTTATTGAGGAAACGTTTCGCCACAAAAGGGCTTCATCAGTTCATAAAAAGGAAAAAAGGTGGGCCCAAACCCCTTTGGGCACGACCTACTTCCACATTGGACAAAGGGACACCACCTACGACTTCTGCACCTCTCCTGCCTACGGTATAAAGCTTTTTCCCCAGCACATATGCTGTATTTTATCAAGATTGATGGACTGCCCGGGATCGACTCAAGGCCGAGGACTGATTACCTAAAACCCTCCTGTTTTCACCTTTCTCCTTTTTTATGGACGATGAAGCCACTGTGTGGCAAAGCGTTTCCTCAATAAAGATACCCAAGTGTTGCTTTGTGTTTTAATTTATCAACTTGTCGGTTCTCTGAACCATTCTTTTTACAGACCTGAGGGAAGTCACATGCAGTTAGGCTAAAAGAACAGAACCTGACGACCTTGGCGGAGAGAAAGACAAAGAGAGACATGATTACAATATACAAAATCTTAAGAGAAATTGAAAAAGGCATATATGGACAAACTATTTAAATTTAAAAAGGGACTAAGATAAAGGGGGACAAAAGGGAAAAACTGAAGACATAGTTGAGTCAGGGGGATTTTAAGAAAGCATATCTTTGGTGTCGGGGGTTAAAAAAGTAGAGTGACTTGATATGAGGCAGTGGTTGAGGCAAAAAAACACAGTTTCAAGAGTAGCTTAAAAGCCCAAGAGGCCTGGGGAAACATTGATGCCGATCAAAAACGCCCAAAGGGGTTAGGGGCCTAGGGCCCGGGGCTGAGTCCCCACCCGCAAACACAAATCGGCAGTACCCGTGCAGTGACCTGGACAGCGAACTAGAAAAAACAGGATGTATACATAGTTTTAAGAATAGGTATGATAGGGCTCACGTTTTGCTAAACCCCTTTCGGATGGATCAATAATCTTGAAGACTTAAAAACACTTTCACTTCCCAGAGGGCTCGTGGTGCTTCGAAGATTTAATTTTCCCTTTCATTTAAACTGTTTTACATCAGCCAGTGGAAAAAAAAAACATAAGCAGTATAATTTATCCTTTATTGACAACGTTTCGCCCACGCAGTGGGGTTTTTCCCAGTCACAAAAAAGATCTACCTGGAAAAAGAGTAACATGAGTATTTATAAGATTTATCAGGGGGAGAATGCGATGGACAGTCTTCAAAGTAGTGGATAGTTTAAAAAACCCTTTTGTGACTTAAATGACCTGCAGTGTTCCATTCTTGGGGTTCTATTTTGGGATTGCGATGAAGAAGTTTCTTGGCAATAGGTTCAGCTAGGTTCAGCTTATGTGTTTATTTTTTTCCCTTGTTGGTATTTTATACCATTTATTTACATCAGCCAGTAAAACGTATTTAAAAAAAAAAAAATCTTCTCTTTTTCTTTTCATTATACGAGAAAAAAAGAAGGTTCCAGCGGGTCAGCGAAATCGGGTCCCCAAATAGACGCCGAAACCTTTTTTGTTGGTCATTTGTTGGCCATTTGGGGTGATTAATGCGCTTATGCACATCGACTGGGCGTCTTCCGCTAGCTTTGTTATTGTCGACGGTTATTAATTATCTCGCCCACTGTTCTCAAATTGACTCTCTAATCTCTCCAAAAATCTCGCTTCCCCCTTTGGGAAATTTTTCTTTCCCTTTTTTTCTAGGATATCACGAAGTCGTTTAGAAAAAATTGCTTTGTGATAGTGTAAATAATGAATCCATGGGACTTAAAAAATGTTTAAATTGACTACCAAATGGGAGACTAAGAGCCCCAGTGA
>WNWK01021540.1:0-33941 GCA_009830355.1 Cherax destructor
TTGAAATGGAGACCAGGGTGAGCCGGATATAAACAATTTTAGAAAGTGGTGTTGTATTAGAGTTAATTAAATAAGGAAAAAAATAAGATTGGGTAGACAAGAAATATAGGGCCACTGAGGTGGCAATTAATGCATACAAGAAAAAATAGATTATCCATGAAGTCTCGTTAATTAATATGGCGATTAACATTCAGGACATATGATTGATTGATGAATAGGATAGAATTTTTCGAAGGGATGTTTGATTAATTCCGCCTAATGCTCCTATTACGGCGGAGCAGATTGCCGCCAGGAAAAGAGAGGTGTGAGTATAAAATCTTATTGAGAGGTAAGAAATTAGGAATATTGGCGCTAGTTTTTGAATGGTTATCAGAAATAATTGCTTGTCTTCAATCGAGACCTTCTATAACTTGGGGAAACCAGGAGTGGAAAGGAGCCGCCCTAGTTTCAGTAGTAAGGCTAAAGAGATTGACAGAAGCGCGAATGTGGGGTGAAGAAGTGTGAGCATAGAGGATAAAATAATAATTGCTGAACCGAGGGCCTGAATCAAGAAGTACTTTAAGGCCGCTTCGGCCTGAAGTTGATTTTTTTGATGTAATTAGGGGAATAAAGGACATGAGATTAAGCTCGAGTCCAATCCAAGCGGCGAATCATGAGGAAGAGGAGATAGAGAGTACTGTTCCTGAAGTTAATGTAAGTATAAATGAAATCTTATAAAGTGAGAATGACATTAAAAAGAGAGAGGTTGGCTCTCATAAATGAGGTATGAGCCCATTAGCTTATTTAGCTTATCTTTTGAGGTATACAAAAGTGTACAGGGCATAAAAAGTTTTGATCTTTTAGGAGTTGGTGTAATTCCAATATGTATATTGGTACGTGAGTGGCCCGTGTACAAAAATGTACCTACAAAGAAGAAGGTTAACTACTCCTAAGGATGTAAAAAGTTAAAAGCTAGATTCTTAGAGAGTTTTTTGAAAATAAAATTTTGAGTTTTTTGAAAAAAAATAAAAAAAATCATAAATGGGGGGAGTTTTTATATATACAGTATACATGTCTATTGCCAATAAAGCAAATATTGAAGCAATATAATATGGATACCGTCCAGCATAATAACATTGAGCACAGTATAGGAAACTAATACCTATAAAGCAGGAGCCCTTTCCTCAAGAATTAGGGGGGTCCTGCTTTTAGGTATTAGATGCTCCCTGTTGATTCCGTACATTTAAGGGGAGATATTTCTAATGAGATGTTGATTGTATGATAAAGAGAAGCTTTGTATTATAGTAACATACCAGATAGATACACTAAGAGTATTATATCTATACTCTTTGATTATAGGTCTTATTTGTAGATACAGCCTCCATGGTAAATCTCCACATTTCTAGAAATGTATATATATATATAAATATGGGGATATGGTAGTAGGATCTCTATAGTTAGCTAGAATGATTATGCTTAGCGAAATTATATGGCATACTAAATTGTAGGAATAGAATTAATTCTTTAGGGCTAAAATAAATAGTATAAGAGATATTTAATTTATACTCTTAATATAGTATATATAGCAAAATAAAGCTAAATTCTAGCAGTACCACAGAAAATGAGAGTTAGCCTGTCTTTCATAGGCTTGTGTCCTGGCAGTGCCTTTTCCTCCTGCGTGATGTAGGTCCTCTTTGACATTTTCTTCCAAAAGAGGCCTGTTTGTCACAATTGAACACTTGTTGGGGGAGGAATCCTTCAGCCTCTACATAGTCCTTGAATTCCTGCACGAATTTTTCATCTGCACATTTGTCAGAACTTGCAGCCTTGCCATGCCTTACCACACTGTGTATGCCACTACACTTCTTAAATCTCTCAAACCAGCCTTTGCTGGCCTTAAATTCACTGACATCAGCACTCGTCACGAGATCTGCATGCAACTGCCTTGCCTTTTTACAAATTATCGACTGCACAACACTATCTCCTGCTAATTAATTCTCGTTGATCCACACCAACAACAACTTATCCACATCTTCGAGTACATATTTGCATCTCTTTTTGTGAGCATATCTACCCCTTTTGCAACAACAGCTTCCTTGATTTCCTTTTGCTTCACCACAATGGAAGCGATGGTTGTACAGTGGAACCCCGACTAATGTAGCAAACGTTTACTCATGTAGCAAACCGTACCAGACCTGTCTGCCTGCCCCGTGCTTGCGCGGTGAGGCAGACAGGATGCCAGTCAAGCATTGTTTACACTTGAGAGAACATTACCCAGCGTGCTCTTTCAAACATTCACAATACTTTTGCTGTGTTTATTGCTGGTTCAGTGATTGTCACTGTGAAATAAGTCACCATGGGTCCAAAGAAGCTTTCTAGTGGCACCCCTGTGGTAAAGAGAGTGAGGACCACAATCGAACTGAAGAAAGAGATTGTAGAAAAATATGAGAGTGGCGTATGTCTGAGTGAGCTTGCCAGGATGTACAAGAAAAACAAATCTAGTATCGCCACTATCCTGGCAAAGAGAAATGAGATCAAGGAAGTTAATGTTGCAAAAGGGGTTGATATGTTAAAGAATAATAGATCAAAAACAGTGGATGAGGTTGAGAAGTTGTTGATGGTGTGGATAAGCAATAAACAATTAGCAGGTGATAATATTTCCAGGGCGATAATTTGTGAAAAGGCAAGGAAGTTGCACGCAGATCTTGTCAAGACAATGTCTGGAGCCAGTGGTGAGGAGAGTGATTTTAAAGCCAGCAGAGGCTGGTTTGAGAGGTTTAAGAAACGTAGTGGCATACACAATGTTGTGAGACATGGTGAGGCAGCCAGCTCAGACAAACGTGCAGCTGAAAAGTTTGTGAGTGAATTTAAGGGGTTCGTAGAGGCTGAAGAATTCTTCCCCCAACAAGTGTTTAATTGTGATGAAACAGGCCTGTTTTGGAAGAAAATGCCCAACAGGACCTTCATTACTCAGGAGGAAAAGGCACTGCCAGGACACAAGCCTATGAAAGACAGGCTAACTCTTATGATGTGTGCCAATGCCAGTGGTGATTTTAAAGTGAAGCCTTTACTGGTGTATCATGCAGAAAATCCCAGAGCCTTCAAGAAACACAATGTTAACAGGAATAATTTGTGTGCATTGGAAGGGTAACACTAATGCATGGGTCACTAAGGACTTTTTCATGGAATGGTTGACTGGAGTGTTTGGCCCTAGTGTGAAGAAATACCTCCTGGAAAAGAAATTGCCACACAAGTGCCTCCTGGTACTGGACAATGCTCCTGCTCATCCTCACAACTTGGAAGAGTTGTTGCCTGACAACTTCAATTTCATCAGAGTGCAGTTCTTGCCTCCTAACACCGCTCCTCTCATCCAGCCCATGGACCAGCAGGTCATTGCAAATTTCAAGAAACTGTACACCAAAGCAGTGTTTCAGAAGTGCTTTGATGTGACCTCAGACACTGCATTGACCCTAAGAGAGTTCTGGAAAGATCATTTCAATATTATGCATTGCATAGGCCTTATAGGTAAGGCTTGGGAGGGAGTGACTTCCAAGACTTTGAACTCTGCTTGGAGACCACTGTGGCCGGATTGTGTTGAAAAGAGGGATTTTGAAGGATTTGAGGCTGACCCTGACCCTGACGACTCTGTGCCTGTTGTGGAAGATATTGTGGCATTGGGGAATAGCCTGGGGTTGGAGGTGTGTGGTGAGGATGTGGAAGAGTTGGTGGAGGAGCACAGGGTAGAGTTAACAACTGAAGAGCTGAAAGAGCTGGAACTGGAACAGCATCAGACCAAAGCTGAGGTTATTGCTTCACAGGAGGAGGGAGAGAGAGTGAAGGAGGTGCCTTCACGGATTAAGGAAATTTGTTCCAAGTGGAACGATGTGCAAAGTTTTGTTGAAAAACACCACCCTGAGCAAGCTGAAAAAGCTGAAATGAGCCATCTGTGCAACCACTTCAGTGACAGAGCCATGTTGCACTTCAGGAAAATATTAAAGAGTCGCCAGAAACAGGATTGTGGACAGTGACTCTCAAGCTGGTCCTAGTGGCATTAAAAGAAAAAGAAGGGAAGTAACCCCAGATAAGGACTTATTACCTTAAGTCATTTTGGAGGAGGATTCCCCTTCCAAACACTAACACCCTCCCCCTGTCGTCCTCCCTATCTTCCAGATGCCTGCAACTCTCTTCAATAAAGGTAAGTAAATGTTATTTATTAATCTGTTTTTTATTATTTAGTATTAGTAGTAGTATTTATAGTTTTAATAATGTTGTTTTGTGTATGTAGAACTATAATTAAAATGTATTTTTTGTGAATATTTTTGGGTGGAACGGATTAATTGTACTTACGTTATTTCTTATGGGAAATAAGGTTTCGAATTACAAACTTTTCGTGTTAAGAACTAGCTCCTGGAACGGATTAAGTTCATTAGTTGAGGGACCACTGTATAGGGCTTCCCATACATCCTGGCAAGATGGGCCACATGCATGCCACTTTCATATTTTGCAATGATTTCTTTCTTAAATTCTATCGTGTTTCTCAACCATTCTTTACGAAAGGGCTGGCACTAGAAGCTTTCTTTGGGCCCATGGTGGCTTATTTATCAGTTGCAAGCACTGAAAAGAATGGATTACGAAATGTATCGTATGAACGCGTGGGATTGTGCTCACTCGCCGATAAACAATGCTACACTGACTATGAATGGTGTGTGGCGCGACTTTGTATGCACGTTGACACTGGGAGGCCACTCATATGCATTCTGGACGACCTACGAATGTCTAGGCAAATTACTGCAATATTTTGATGAGAAAACGTTACGGAAGGCGAAATTTATGAAGCGCGAGGCTTACGAAACTCGGGGGTCCACTGTAATTTAATCACAAACACAGATCTGAGAGTCGTATGGGACATGTATGTACAGACAAATAAGACATGAGCTGTGAGAGGTGGGATGGGGCAGGCAGGGTAGGAATCTAGGCCTTCCTCATATAATGGGTTCATGGGCAGGGTGCCTATGAACCCACTAGATGGAAGGGAAAAATCCTACAGTCCAGTTTGCGGCACTCCAAATTTTCCCCCCAGAAGTGGCACTGTGCTAGTTGAATTTTACTGAGTGTTCATCAGAAATTTGCCACAGTTTTGCAATAGTGTAACAGAGAAAATGTGTTAAAAGATCACATGTTAATCGACTGTCTACTGTAGTAATTAACTACTGCAAACCCTCTGTATAAAGGACCTTGATATAACAAACTTTTAAAATTATAGGCAAAAGCCACTTAGTAAATTATTTTAACTGCTGTATTTTCAATATTTATTACAATATACTAGAGTGCTTAAGTGCTTTTTCTTTTGTTATTTTTTAAAATAACTCTGATTTAACATATACTAAAACAATCCTTATTAGGCCGTTACTGCTGCTGCACGTCTATTGTGCACCCCATAGTACAAGATAGAGTTATAAGTGCAGCAGCACTTGGAAGAGGAAAAACAACAAGAGGAAAATGGAAGAAGTACAAAAGAAGTTCACAGTAAAGGGATCAGCTGGTGTGTTCGTCTGTGTGTTTACATTCTGTGTCTCTCGTAGCAGCTTAATTAAGAAATGATTAAACTCAGTGTACAAGGTATGTGATGGTGATAATAATAATAATAGTAATAATAATAATAATAATAATAATAATAATAATAATAATAATAATAATAATAATAAAGATAAAGATTTATTTCTTGTAATAATAACAATCACTCTGGAGTGCTTTAAATGTCAGCTATGAAACCTATACAAGTGCTGCTGCACTTCTATCTTGTACTATGGGGTACACAATCAAAATCAAATTTGTACAAATATGTAGTCTCGGAGACTTTAAAAGCTAGTGTACTGAGTGGCTGTAAGAAGGAGATTGAGATGCGTGACCCAAGTTCTCATACAGCATACAACATTATTTTATTTTTTTTTTTTTTTTTTACTTGTCGGAGAGCCCGTCGTAACTCCGAGTTGTCGGTAAACTAGTACGTCGGTAAGTGAGGAGAGGCTGTACTTTTTAAAAAAGGAATTACAATGTAGTATGTTTTTAACAATTATGCAGTAATAAAAAAATGTAGCTGATTTTTTCAGAATCAGATACAGTAAAGTCTTGATTATAATGCACTTATAAGGGGGACTGTCCATGTGTCCATTAACCCTTTGACTGTTTTGGTCGTATATATACGTCTTACGAGCCACTGTTTTGGACGTATATATACTAAAAAAATTTAGCGGCTTCAAATCAAGTGGGAGAAAACTGGTAGGCCCACATATGAGAGAATGGGTCTGTGTGGTCAGTGTGCACTGTATAAAAGTATAAAAAAGATCCTGGAGCACGCGGTGCATAATGAGAAAAAAAAACGACCGTGTTTTTGGATTAAAACGCCGACTTTGAGGTATATTTTCTTATAGTATTTATGGTTGTATTCTCTTTTTCGTGGTCTCATTTGATAGAATGGAAAACATACTACAGATATAGAGATGATTTTGATTAGTTTCATGATGAAAACGACCTTGAAATTTATCTCAAAGTAGCGGAAATGTTCGAATTTTGCCAATGTTCAAGAGTAAACAAATCACGCCACGCGTCCAATACACATCAACTGGTGAGTCTAATATTCTTTCACAAGTACACTGATATTATTCATACCATTTTTACAATAATGCAATAGTCTGCATAACGGTAAATCTTCTTTTTTTTTTTTAATAAAAGATACAAAAAGAAAGCAAGAGTAATATAAGAGGGGCCTAAAGACGTGACTAATGAACAGACAACAGAAATTGTTATTCTGGACCCTATTTTGAAATTGACAACTTTTTTATTTTGCATGAAATTGGCCATATTGCCAATTTCTGACCACTTTATTGGGTAGTTGAAATCGGTAAATTGGTGGTTTCTTGTACTCAATCGATAGAACAAATAGAGTTCTAAAGAAATAGCTATGAGTTTGGTTGACTGAAACAATGGAATTGGTGGAAAATAGGGCTCAAAGTGGCGAAATTTCCAATGCGTATATATCGAGATGACTAACTTCGCGAGAGTGTAATTCGTAAGTTTTCCATCAAATTTCATACTTTTTGGTGTCACTACCGTCGGGAAAAGATTGAAGGCAAGGTGAGTAAGATTGAGGCAGGGTGAGGGGAAAATGAAGGCAGGGTGAGGAAGATGAAGGCAGGGTGAGGAGATGAAGGCAGGGTGAGGGAGATGAAGGCAGGGGTGAGGAAGATGAAGGCAGGGTGAGTGGAGATGAAGGCAGGGTGAGGGAGATGAAGGCAGGGTGAGGAAGATGAAGGCAGGGTGAGGAGATGAAGGCAGGGTGAGGAGATGAAGGCAGGGTGAGGAGATGAAGGCAGGGTGAGGGAGATGAAGGCAGGGTGAGGGAGATGAAGGCAGGGTGAGGGGGATGAAGGCAGGGTGAGGGAGATGAAGGCAGGGTGAGGGAGATGAAGGCAGGGTGATGGAGATGAAGGCAGAGTGAGGAGATGAAGGTAGGGTGAGGAGATGAAGGCAGGGTGAGGGAGATGAAGGCAGGGTGAGGAAGATGAAGACGGTGAGGGAGATGAAGGCAGGGTGAGAGAGATGAAGGCAGGGTGAGAGAGATGAAGGCAGGGTGAGGGAGATGAAGGCAGGGTGAGGGAGATGAAGACAGGGTGACGAAGATGAAGGCAGGGTGAAGGAGATGAAGGCAGGGTGAGGGAGATGAAGGCAGGGTGAGAGAGATGAAGGCAGGGTGAGAGAGATGAAGGCAGGGTGAGCGAGATGAAGGCAGGGTGAGGGAGATGAAGGCAGGGTGACGAAGATGAAGGCAGGGTGAGGAGATGAAGGCAGGGTGAGGGAGATGAAGGCAGGGTGAGGGAGATGAAGGCAGGGTGAGGGAGATGACAGCAGGGTGAGGGAGATGAAGGCAGGGTGAGGGAGGTGACAGCAGGGTGAGGGAGATGACAACAGGGTGAGGGAGATGACATGAGGGTGAGGGAGATGACAGTATGGTGAGGGAGATGACAGCAGGGTATGGGAGATGGCAGCAGGGTGAGATGAAGGCAGGGTGAGGGAGATGAAAGCAGGGTGAGGGAGATGAAGGCAAAGTGAGGGAGATGACAGCAGAGTGAGGGAGATGAAGGCAGGGTGAGGGAGATGACAGCAGAGTGAGGGAGATAACAGCAGGGTGAAAGAGATGACAGCTGGGTGAGGGAGATGGCAGCAGTTTGAGAGAGATGACAACAGGGTGAGGGAGATGAAGGCAGGGTGAGGGAGGTGGCAGGAGGGAGGTAGAGAGGGAGATGACAGCAGGGTGAGAGAGATGACAGCAGGATGAGAGAGATGACAGCAGGGTGAGGGATATGACAGCAGGGTGAGAGAGATGACAGCAGGGTGAGGGAGATGACAGCAGGGTGAGAGAGATGAAGGCAGGGTGAGGAAGATGAAGGCAGGATGAGGGAGATGAAGGCAAGGTGCGGGAGATGAAGGCAGGGTGAGGGAGATGAAGGCAGGGTGAGGGAGATGAAGGCAGGGTGAAAGAGGTGACAGCAGGGTGAGGGAGATGGCAGCAGGGTGAGGGAGATGACAGCAGGGTTAGGGAGATGGCAGCAGGATGAGGGAGATGACAGTAGGGTGAGGGAGATGACAGCAGGATGAGGGAGATGACAGCAGGGTTAGGGATATGACAGCAGGATGAGGGAGATGACAGTAGGGTGAGGGAGATGACAGCAGGATGAGGGAGATGAAGGCAGGGTGAGGGAGATGAAGGCAGGGTGAGGGAGATGAGAGCAGGGTGAGGGAGATGACTGCTGGGTGAGGGAGATGAAGGCAGGGTGAGGGAGATGAATGCAGGTGAGGGAGGTGACAGGAGGGGGAGGGAGATGACATGAGGGTGAGGGAGATGACAGTAGGGTGAGGGAGATGACAGCAGGGTGAGGGAGATGGCAGCAGGGTGAGGGAGACTACAGCAGGGTGAGGGAGATGACAGTAGTGTGAGAGAGATGACGACAGGAGGAGAGACCTAACAGTGTTATTGAGAAGTTAACAGTGGAAAAGAGGTGACAGCAGGGTGAGAGAGGTGACAGCAGGGTGAGAGAGGTGACAGCAGGGTGAGGGAGGTGACAGCAGGGTGAGAGAGGTGACAGCAGGGTGAGGGAGGTGACAGCAGGGTGAGGAAGTGACAGCAGGGTGAGGGAGGTGACAGCAGGGTGAGGAGGTGACAGCAGGGTGAGAGAGGTGACAGCAGGGTGAGGAGGTGACAGCAGGGTGAGAGGAGGTGACAGCAGGGTGAGAGGTGACAGCAGGGTGAGGAGGTGACAGCAGGGTGAGGAGGTGACAGCAGGGTGAGGGAGGTGACAGCAGGGTGAGGGAGGTGACAGCAGGGTGAGGGAGGTGACAGCAGGGTGAGAGAGGTGAAGCAGGTGGGGAGGGGACAGCAGGGTGAGAGAGGTGACAGAGGGTGAGGGAGGTGACAGCAGGGTGAGGGAGGTGACAGCAGGGTGAGAGTGACAGCAGGGTGAGGAGAGGTGACAGCAGGGTGAGGGAGGTGACAGCAGGGTGAGGGAGGTGACAGCAGGGTGGAGGAGGGGACAGCAGGGTGAGAGAGATGAAGGCAGGCTGAGGAGGTGACAGCAGGGTGGAGAGGTGACAGCAGGGTGAGGAGATGTCAGCAGGGGGAGGGAGATGAAGGCAGGGTGAGGGAGGTGACAGCAGGGTGAGGGAGATGAAGGCATGGTGAGGGAGGTGACAGCAGGGAGGGAGGGAGGAAGATGACAGCAGGGTGAGGGAGATGACAGCAGGGTGAGAGAGATGATAGCAGGGTGAGGGAGATGACAGCTGGGTGATGGAGATGACAGCAGGGGGAGGGAGATGACAGCAGGGTGAGGGAGATGACAGTAGGGTGAGGGAGATGGCAGCAGGGTGAGAGAGATGACAGTAGGGTGAGGGAGATGACAACAGGATGAGGGAACTAACAGTGTTATTGAGAAGTTAACAGTGGAAGAGAGGTGACAGTAGGGTGAGAGAAATGACAGCAGGGTAAGAGAGGTGACAGCAGGGTGAGAGGTGATAACAGGGTAAGAGAGGTGACAGGAGGGTAAGTGAGGTGACAGTAGGGTGAGAGAGGTTACAGCAGGGTAAGAGAGGTGACAGATGGGTGAGAGAGGTTACATCGGGGTAAGAGAGGTGACAGCAGGGTGAGAGATGACAGCAGGGTGAGAGAGGTGATAGCAGGAT
This sequence comes from Cherax destructor, assembly GCA_009830355.1. Lineage (NCBI taxonomy): Eukaryota > Metazoa > Arthropoda > Malacostraca > Decapoda > Parastacidae > Cherax > Cherax destructor. The sequence continues at coordinate 10,213 of WNWK01021540.1, forward strand.
GAAAGAGGTGACAGCAGGGTTAAGGAAATGAGTTGAAAGTTCAATTTAGCCAATAGATTTTATTTGTTGTTTTAAAATTTCAATATATCGAGAGGAATCACAGACACATTGATCATTGCACAGTCACAAAAACCAGCAGATACAGCCCCACTCCACAAAGGTAGTAGTAAGTAAGTAAGTTTATTCAGGTACACACAAATACAGTTACATAGATCATCATACATAGCAGCTTATGTGTAGAGAAAGTAAAGCAATTGCAAAGAATTATTGACCGATTGCACTAATGTCCCACATAATCTTTGAAAGGGTTTTGAAAAGCAAGATCGCCAATGACCTGGACCTCCAACAATTGCACAACACAGGGCAGTATGGGTTTTAAGTAAGTCGCTCCTGCCTCTCACAACTATTGGACCACTATGACATGGTCTTGGATGCACTGGAGGAGAAACAAAATGCAGATGTAGTATACGCAGACTTTGTGAAAGCCTTCAACAAGTGTGATTATGATGTAATAACACAAAATTCGTGGTAAAGGAATAACAGGAAAAATGGATAGATGGATCTTTAATTCTTTCAGGGTCTGTGCCGTAATATTTTGCCTTGAGTTCATTGTCTGTGCTGTAATATTACGTGTAAATTCTAGCAGCTTCAAATTTATCCCAAGAGGGCTGGTAGGCCTACATATGAGAGAATGGGTCTTCGTGCTTAGTGTACACAGTACAGTGGACCCTCCGTTTTCTTGTTTAATCCGTTCCAGAGAGATCGGCTAAAACTGAAATCGGCGAAAACTGAAACCATTTTCCCAATAAAAAATAATGTAAATTCAATTAATTCGATTCAGACACCCAGGAGTATTAACAAAAAATTATTTTTTAGAGATTAAATATAGATTTACATACAGAAAAGAATGACAAATAAATATAAAGCACTAATAACATGTATAAATGAACATTTAACATCACACTTACCTTTATTGGCGACTCTTGTTGATGTATGGAAGACGGAGAGGAGGAGAGAGGGAGGCGAGTTTATTGTTTTGATGCAGGACAAAATGCTTCAATATGACACTAATATCAGCTTTACGGCTTATTTATCTATCACAATTCATCTAATATGACATAATAAACAATATTAATAACATAGAAACATGATATATACTCTTGAATGAATAAAATATGTCATTACGAATGTGAGGACTGGTGGTTGTGTGTTATTGTTGTTAGGTTTATAATGGCCACTGACCATAAGCCATACATATAGTGGTGGTGTTGGGCCTGGCAGCAGAAGCCACCACCACTGTTCACACTGAAACAATGTACGTAATTTATAAATAAGAAATATTTACACTTTAATTTATAAATAAGAAATATTTACACTTTAATTTATAAATAAGAAATATTTACACTTTAATTTATAAATAAGAAATATTTACACTTTAATTTATAAATAAGAAATATTTACACTTTAATTTATAAATAAGAAATATTTACACTTATCTTGGAGGAGATGGTGGCAGAGGGCAGCTTTGGTCTCAGTGCCCCTATATACATGTACCTCAAACAACAATGGAGGAGTTAAGTTTGTGTCATCATTTTTATATCGCTTAATCGCTTAACCACCTCTAGAATACACCAAAGTTTCATTTAGACTCCATGATGACGCCTCAATAAATAACTTCACAGCAGAGCTAGAGACCGTTGACTGGGCTATAGAATTCCCCAACGCCAAGGGTATCGATGATTGGACAGACAATTTTCTTAACAAATTACTTAGACTATACAACAAACATTGTCCTATAAAAATGAAACAGATTACGAATAAACGGCTAGGTTGCCCATGGCTAACTAACTGCTTACTAAAATCCATTAACAAGAAACATCAATATGAAAAGCTATATAGACGGGGCTTCATACATAAAGATTTTATTAAACACTATTCATCAGTTCTCACCAAACTAATAAAAAAAGTCAAACAATTGTACTACTCCAGCATATTCACTGAATCAAGAGGAGATATAAAAAAGACCTGGAAAACACTCTCACAGATTCTGGGCACCCACAAACTGAAAAAAACTTGGGATATTGTCCTAAATAAACCAAATGAAACACCACTACAGCCTATTGATACAGTAAACAAAATAAATGACTTCTTCTCAACCATAGGATCAAATCTTGTCAGTAAAATCCCAGATACCAATGCCCGAGCAAGTGATTACCTAGATGGGAATTTCCCATCCTCCTTCTACCTTGCACCTACTGAGCCCACTGAAGTCACCATGATAATCAAGTCACTTAAAAATAAATCAGGGAATCTGTCTCAAGTCCCACCATCATTACACAAGCGAGCCGCCCATGTCCTTTCACATACTATTTCATTACTTTTTAACAAATCACTAGAAACTAGCACTTTCCTGACACTACACAAAACAGCTAGGGTTACACCAATATACAAAGGTGGTGACCCCACAGACGTAAACAACTATAGGCCAATATCAAACTTACCGTTGCTATCCAAAATCTTTGTGAAACTTGTGCACAAGAGATTATACTCGTTTATAACGACGCAAAGCATACTCAACCCCTGCCAATTTGACTTCAGAAGAAATAAAAGCACTAACGATGCAATCGTAAAAATGATAGCCCTGCTTTACACAGCACTCCAAAATAAGGAATATCCATTAGGACTTTTTATTGACCTAAGGAAAGCTTTTGACACAGTAAACCACAGCATCCTACTCCACAAACTTGACCACTATGGTATAAGAGGTCATGCACTTGCATACTTCAAATCCTACCTTACTAATAGGTATCAGTATGTCACCATTAAAGACACAACCTCCTCGACACGACCACTTGATACTGGAGTACCACAGGGAAGTGTCCTTGGTCCCCTGCTCTTCCTCTTATACATCAATGATCTACCCAATGTATCACAACACCTGAAACCAATACTCTTTGCTGACGACACGACTTATGTCATCTCCCACCCAAATTTTGAAACGCTCGACACCATTGTTAACGACGAATTACTAAAAATATCTACATGGATGACAGCCAACAAACTTATACTCAACACTGATAAGACCTTCTATGGAAATAAATGGTATGAAATACCGACACAATGGAAAAATAAACACATAAGCAGTATAATGTGATCCTTTGTTGACAACGTTTCGCCCATGCAGTGGACTTTATCGAGTCACAAACAGATCTACCTGGATAAAAGATACATGAGTATTTATAGGATTTAGTCAGGTGGAGAATGCTGGATCAGGTGGAGAAAGCTGTGACAGTCTTCAAAGTAGGGTGATGGAGACTTAAACCTTGGGTAGCTTTAAAAAGAGATTGGACAAGTATATGGGTAGACCTTCTGCAGTGTTCCATTCTTAAGTTCTATGTGGGATAGTGATGAAGTAGTTTCTTGGCAATAGGTTCAGCTATGTTGTAGAAGCCGTTGTTCTGGTTGAAGTTGTTGGATATACAGGTAGATCTGTTTGTGACTCGATAAAGCCCACTGCATGGGCGAAACGTTGTCAATAAAGGATCACATTATACTGCTTATGTGTTTATTTTTCCAAGACCTTCTATATTATGTTTGGTAACAGAGCAGGTGATGCACAATTAAACATTAAGATCAACAACACTCCTATTGCTAAACATAATGAGTGCAAATTCCTGGGCCTTCACCTCGACAGTAACCTGAAATTCAGCACTCATATCCAACACATAACAAAGAAAGTGTCCAAAACTGTGGGGATCCTCTCTAAGATACGTTACTATGTACCACAATCAGCCCTACTCACACTATACTATTCACTCATCTATCTCTACCTCACATATGCCATTTGTGCTTGGGGATCAACAGCAGCAAGACACCTAAAACCAATAATAACCCAACAAAAAGCCGCAGTAAGAATTATCACGCAATCCAATGCTAGGCAACACATCCCCCCCACTCTTCAAAGACCTAAACTTACTCTGTTCAGAACATTCCACTTACTACTCTGCAATCTACATTTATAGAACCATAAATACTAACTTTAACCCTGAACTAAAACTCTTTCTTGACAGTTGTGACAGGACCCATAGACATAATACAAGACACAAACATCTCTTTGACATTCCCCGTGTCCGACTAAATCTATACAAAAATTCAATGTACATAAAAGGGTCTAAAATCTGGAACTCCCTGCCTGAAAACTCTAGAACTGCAGACACAACCTCCATTTTCAAAAGCACCATTAAAAAACATCTTATCTCACTTACCAGTAGCTAACCACATGAAAATTACTTTATCTTGCACATATCCACAACAAAATTACACTTATTGATATCTATGATTTCCCCTTCATTTTGCACATGACTGTAGCCAAGATTCTAATACAGCTATTGCTTCATAATTCTTAAGCTAGTCATAAGTTTGCCTAAGACACTCTAATATAGAAACTGTATCATGCCAACATGTCACCATTTCAATTTATATAAACTAATTGTTAAATTCTTTAATTTTTGTACTACCTCAATTTTGTAAACCTAGTTAATCACTACAATTACCTAACCTTAATACAGTGGACCCCCGGTTAACGAAATTAATCCGTTCCAGGAGCTATTTCTCAATCCGAACCTTTTGTAATCCAAACCCTTATTTCCCATAAGAAATAATGTAAATACAATTAATCCGTTCCACAAAAAAATATTCACACAAAATATAATATAAATAACATTTACTTACCTTTATTGAAGAGACTTGCAGGCATCTGGAAGATAGGGAGGATGACAGGGGCAGGGTGTTAGTGGTTGGAAGGGGAATCCCCCTCCAAAAGGACTTCAGGTGTCAAAGCCCTCTCTGGGGTTACTTCCCTTCTTGGTCTTTTAATGTCACTAGGACCAGCTTGAGAGTCACTAGACCCCTGCAAGGTGAAGTAACTGTCCACAGTCCTCTGTTTCTGGGGACTCTTTAATACTTTCCTGAAGTACAACATGGCTCTGTCACTGAAGTGGTTGCACAGAAGGCTCATTTCAGCTTGCTCAGGGTGGTGTTTTTCAATAAATGTCTGCAACTCATTCCACTTTGTACACATCTCCTTAAGCACTGAAGAAGGCACCTCCTCTCTCTCTCCCTCCTCCTGTGAAGCAATAACCTCAGCTGTGGTCTGTTGCTGTTCCAGATGAAGCTCTTTCAGCTCTTCAGTTGTTAGCTCTACCCTGTGCTCCTCCACCAACTCTTCCACATCCTCACCACTCGCCTCCAACCCCAGGGACTTGCCTAATTCCACAATATCTTCCACAACATCTTCCACAACAGGCACAAAGTCGTCAGGGTCAGGGTCAGCCTCAAATCCTTCAAAATCCCTCTTTTCAACACAATCCGGCCACAGTGGTCTCCAAGCAGAGTTCAAAGTCCTGGAAGTCACTCCCTCCCAAGCCTTACCTATAAGGCCTATGCAATGCACGATATTGAAGTGATCTTTCCAGAACTCTCTTAGGGTCAGTGCAGTGTCTGAGGTCATTTGAAAGCACTTTTCAAACACTGCTTTGGTGTACAGTTTCTTGAAGTTTGCAATGACCTGCTGGTCCATGGGCTGGATGAGAGGAGTGGTGTTAGGAGGCAAGAACTTCACTCTGATGAAATTGAAGTTGTCAGGCAACAACTCCAATGAAGAGCAGGGGTGCCACTAGCACGTTGAGGGACAACACAATAAGTGTCAGGGGCCCAAGATTGTTCAACTGCCTCCCAGCATACATCAGGGGGATTACCAACAAACCCCTGGCTGTCTTCAAGCAGGCACAGGACAGGCACCTAAAGTCGGTACCTGACCAGCCGGGCTGTGGTTCGTACGTTGGACTGCATGCGGCCAGCAGTAACAGCCTGGTTGATCAGGCTCTGGTCCAACAGGAGGCCTGGTCACGGACCGGGCCGCGGGGGCGTTGACCCCTGGAATTCTCTCCAGGTAGACTCCAGGTAGTTGTGAGGATGAGCAGGAGCATTGTCCAGTACCAGGAGGCACTTGAGTCCCAATTTCTTTTCCAGGAGGTATTTCTTCACACTAGGGCCAAACACTCCAGTCAACCATTCCTTGAAAATCTCCGTAGTGACCCATGCCTTGGTGTTAGCCTTCCTATGCACACAAATTATTCTTGTTAACACTGTTTCTTGAACACACTGGGATTTTCAGAGTGATACACCAGTAAAGGCTTCACTTTAAAATTACCACTGGCATTGGCACACATCATGAGAGTTAGCCTGTCTTTCATAGGCTTGTGTCCTGGCTGTGCCTTTTCCTCCTGAGTAATGAAGGTCCTGTTGGGCATTTTCTTCCAAAACAGGCCTGTTTCATCACAATTAAACACTTGTTGGGGTTCGAATTTTTCAGTGTCTACGAACCCCTGGAATTCCTGCACAAATTTTTCAGCTGCACGTTTGTCTGAGCTGGCTGCCTCACCATGCCTCACAATACTGTATGCCACTACGTTTCTTAAACCTGTCAAACCAGTCTTTGCTGGCTTTAAAATCACTCGCCTCACCACTGGTTGCAGGCATTGTCTTGACAAGATCTGCATGCAACTTCCTTGCCTTTTCACAAATTATCGCCATGGAAATACTATCACCCGTTATCTGTTTTTCATTGATCCACACCATCCGAACCTCATCCACTGTTTTCGATCTTTGTTTCGTTAACATATCAACCCTTTTTTGCAACATTTGCTTCCTTGATCTCATTTCTCTTTGCCAGGATAGTGCCGATAGTAGATGCACTTTTCTTGTACATCCTGGCAAGATCACTCAGACGTACGCCACTCTCATATTTTTCAACAATCTCTTTCAGTTCGATGGTGTTCCTCACTCTCTTTACCACAGGGGTGCCACTAGGAAGCTTCTTTGGACCCATGGTGACATATTTCACAGTGACAATCACTATATACCACCAAAAAAGACACCAAATGTATTGTGAATGTTTGAAAGAGCGCGCTAGGTAATCTTCCTCTCAATGGTAAACAACGCTTCACTGGCGCGCGTCCTGTGTCCTGCGCAGGCACGGAGCAGGCAGACAGGTCTAATACGTTTTGCTATCCGAGCTTTTTTCACTATCCGAGAGCGAAAAAAGCTTTCGTTAAGCGATTTTTTCATTATCTAAACCTTTCGTTAGCCGGGGGTCCACTGTACCAATATAATCATTGTATAGAGTAAGCTTGCCTGATTTACTTCAATATTGGAGCAAACCTATTATTAAGTCTGCCCAAAATGTCTAGCATGCCCAGGCATGCTAGGCATGCTAACGGTCATCTTTGTAATTATAGTCCTTAATCCTTAAAATGTAAAACACACATTGTAATTTTTACAGAGAAATAAATCAATTTGAATTTGAATTTGAACTTACTTGCTACACTGTTAGTGCTACACTGTATCGCTGGCTGGCGCTATAGCCTTTATCAACTCTACTTTGATACTTTGCTATGATTTATTTCTTTAATTCTATGGCGTTCCTCACTTTCTTTACCAAAACACTGGCACTAGGAGCTTTCTTTGGGCCCATGGTGGCTTATTTAGCAGTCACACACAATAATCAAGAGCCAAAAACAATGGATTGTTAAGAAATGTTTTGTATGAACTCGCAGGGTAATGTTCACTCAACCAGAAACAATTCTACACTGCCTGAGAATGTGTGTGGGAGGCGGGCTTGCAAGCTTTGTATGCGCGCTGGGCACTGGACAGGTTCCGTACCATCGACGAAAACGGAGCCAATATTTCCGCGAAAACTGAAATCGGCGATAACGGATATCAACGAAAATGGAGGGTCCACTGTATAATAAAAATTGGGGCACCCGCATTGTTGGAACACCATTTATTTAGTACCCTCTGTTCACCATGCCTTGCAGTTGGCAAAACCTCACTCACAGGTGAATTGGGAATCTTTTCTTCCCAAGTGATAGTTCTGAGAACAAGGAATACATAAATGATAATGCGTTCTATTGTTCTGAATGTTTAGTGACCGAAAGTAACTCTCAGGATGCCAGAAATAATGCTGAAAACCCCGATGACTCAACCATCTACTTTTCGGGCTGATCCGTCTTTAACACCTCTAGCTTTACAACGCCGTATGTAAGTCAGTAAGTATTTTTTTTTAGGTACAGGTACACATATGTACAATGATCATACAAAGTGTAAATTACCTACCTAATTGTACTTATGTGTTCCTGTACCTAAATTTGTAAACTTACTTATGGCTTAGTAAAGCTGAATGTATTCCAGATGGACGAGCCTGAGTTCTACAGACTGTAACAATCCCAGGAACATGTCCAGGACCTGTATATATATGTACAGTGGAACCTTGGTTTTTGTTTGCCCTGGTTTTCGTTGAATTTGGTTTTTGACTTTTTTTGTCAAAATATTGTCCCAGTTTTCGTTTGTCACCTTTGTTTTTGTCCACCGTACCGAACGTGTCTGTCTGCCCACGGCCATACAAAGCACCCCACGCACGCATTCTGAGTCAGTCTGGCTTTGTTGGTGGTAGAGGGTGGTAGTGATGGTGGTAGAGGGTGTTAGTGATGGTCATAGAGGGTGGTAGGGATGGTGGTAGTAATGGTGGTAGTGATGGTGGTAGAGGGTGGTAGTGATGGTGGTAGAGGGTGGTAGTGGTTGTGATGGTGGTAGAGGGTGATAGTGATGGCAGTAGAGGGTGGTAATGATGGTGGTAGAGGGTGGTAGTGGTTGTGATGGTGGTAGAAGGTGGTAGTGATGGTGGTAGAGAGTGGTAGTGGTTGTGATGGTGGTAGAGGGTGGTAGTGATGGGGTAGAGATAACCTCTCCTCCCTCTCCCCTCCATGCCCACACAAAGCACCCCACGCACGCATTCTGAGTCAGTCTGGCTTTGTTGGTGGTAGTGATGGTGGTAGAGGGTGGTAGTGATGGTGGTAGAGGGTTAGTGATGGTCGTAGAGGGTGGTAGGGATGGTGGCAGAGGGTGGTTGTAATGGTGGTAGAGGGTGGTAGTGATGGTGGTAGTAATGGTGGTAGAGGGTGGTAGTGATGGTTGTAGAGGGTGGTAGTGGTTGTGATGGTGGTAGTGGTTGTGATGGTGGTAGAGGGTGGTAGTGATGGTGGTAGAGATAAACCTCTCCTCCTTCTCCCCTCCTCGCCGTCTTCCATACGCCAACAAGAGTCTTTGATAAAGGTAAAAGTGATTTAAATGTTCATTATCCATTTCATTAGTGCTTTATATTTATTTCTCATTGTTTTGTGTTTGTAAAACTATAGTTATTCTCTATAAAATGTATTTTTTTTTTTAATATTTTTGGGTGTCTGGAACGGATTATGTAATTGGATTTACATTAGTATTTCTTATGGGAAATATTGCTTTAGTTTTCGTCGAATTTGGTTTTCGTCAGACTCTCTGGAACGAATTGAAACAAAAACTGAGGTTCCACTGTATGTAAATATTAGAACAGTAGTAGTGTGAAACATTTTTACCTGTTTGTTGTTGTGTAAACAATACACTGATGACAATATTAGTGTGGTTATTGTGTTGCATGTAACAAGTGGATATATGTACATTGTGGATTTTATGGGTCTCACAGGCCATAAAAGTTCTGGAAAATTTAAAATTTTAGAAAACCAAAGAAAAATGTACTATGAAAACAAAATACAGTGGACCCTCGGTTTTCGTTGAAAATTCTTTCCAGAATGCTGTTTGAGTGCCGTTACCAAACGAATTTGTTCCTATAAGGACAAATGTAAATTAGATTAGTCATTTCAGACCCCCCAAAAGTACACTTACAAAAGCACTTACAAAAATACACTTACATACAGTGGACCCCTGAGTAACGAACAAAATTCATTCCAGAAGCCTGCTCAAGTGCCATTACCGAACGAATTTACTCCCTTAAGAAATAATGTCAAGTAGGTTAGTCCATTTCAGACCCCCAAAAATACACTTACAAAAGCACTTACAATATTATACTTACATAATTGTACGATTTCCGGGGTGTTCGTTACTTGGGGGTCCACTGTAATTGTTCGAGTTTGGAGGTGCACGAAAACCGAGGGTCCACTATACAGTGGTACTTCGAGTTACGAGTTTAATTAATTTCAGAATGCTGTTCGAGTGCCGATACCAAACAAATTTGTTCCCATAAGGAATAATGTGAATTAGATTAATCTGCTTCAGACCCCCAAAAATACACTTACAAAAGCACTTACAGAAATACACTTACATAATTGTTCGAGTTGGGAGCTGCTCATATGTCGAGGTACCACTGCATATGGAGTACACAGCATCACAATTGTTGCCATCAGATGGTCATATATTGTTAAATTCACACCTCTTTTTTTTTATTTTTTTATCCTGTGGACAAGTTTAAGATTGGGGATCTGGACCCCTCAGAGGGTTAAATTGTGCTTACAAGAAAATTAAGTGACAAATCTGGATACTAAACTACTTGAGCGAATTGTTTATTGACAGGTAACATTACATGCTCATTACCAAATATAATTTGTACTTGCATGAAATGTGTGGATAATAATTTCAAAAAGCACCTTATGTGCTGTCATTCACCATGAAAATTATAAAATAAAATTTCATTTAAGAAACAGTTAGTGTAATTTTTTTTTTAGAGATTCTCTATAATAAATGAGAGATTATAATGAAATATATCTATTGTCATTGACTAAATGACCTTTCTTATAAATTTAGTATAACATTTCAGGATACACATGATTATAATCCAGTCAGCAAAAAAAAACTGCAAGTGCATTCAGTGTCTAAATTATTTTTCAGATGAATCGCATGATGCAGTGCATGGAACTTCCTTCAGGAGAAAAACTTGATCAGTGTTCAGTGTGTTTGAAATTCTTAAAAACTAAATCATATCTAATAAAGCACATGAGAGTTCATTCTCAAGAAAAACCTTTTAAGTGTTCTGTGTGTCCTAAAAGCTTTTCACAGAAAGCCAACTTAATAACGCACTTGAAAGTTCATTCTGGAGTAAAACCATATAAATGCTCAGAGTGTGTAAAAGACTTTTCACTAAAGTCTTCTTTAATGCATCACATGAGAGTTCATTCTGGAGAAAAACCCTACAAGTGTTCAGAATGTCTAAAAGGTTTTTCATTTAAATCACATCTATTAAGACACACAAGAATTCATTCACAAGAAAAACCATATCAGTGCTCCGAGTGTCTAAAAATTTTTCTCAAAAAGCAAACTTAATAACACACATGATAGTTCATTCTGGAGAGAAAACATACAAGTGTTTAGAGTGTCTAAAAGACTTTTCACAAAAGTCTTCACTAATGCATCACATGAGAACTCATTCAGGAGAAAAGCCATTTAAATGTTCGGAGTGTCTAAACGAATTTTCAAGAAAATCAAATCTAGTACAACACATGAGAATTCATTCACAAGAAAAAATGCATCAGTGTACAGCGTGTCTAAAAGATTTTTCACTAAAATCACAGCTAGTAACTCATATGAGAGTTCATTCAGGAGAAAAAATATATCAGTGTTCAGAGTGTTTAAAAGATTTTTCAAGAAAATCAAATCTAGTACGACACACGAAAGTTCATTCAGTAAAGTAACCATAACATTGTTAACCATAATATTGCTAATTGCATTGTCTTCTGGTGGTTTGTGTGGAATCCAAGCCTTTAATGATTGTCATGGTTTTCACATGTTGTCCTAATCATGGGAGACTCTTGATTCAATTCTTGAGCAAACAGATTGTTGAGAAATGGAAAAAGACACTTATGTACAGTTCAGGGCATATATTAAAGGAAACGTTTCACCACGAGTGGCTTCTTCAGACTGAAGAAGCCACTCGTGGCAAAATGATTCCTTTAATAAATGTCCTGAACTGTACAAAAGTGTCTTTTTTCACAAACAGATTGTTGTTTTTGGCTGGCAGTCAGTATGTTGTAAACAGCTTAGTTGTTTAGTGAAAGTTGAAGTGACTTCTTAATTTTCCTTTTGAAGACATTGTAATTTTCAATTCATGGTATGTGTTAAGGAGGGGCACTTGAGGTACTCTATACCAAGAAGTTCACATTTTTCATCCATCCTTTTTGTTGGTCTATTTTACCTCATCTGTAGATGCCATTCACTGTGAGTAGTTATTTCAGCACATTAAAGGCCCAAAAATTTGAAATTCATTACCTGTGATTGCCAAAGAAACCCTGCCTGTACCTCAATTCAAAGCGCTGCTAAAAAACCACCTCACCCAAACCTAAGTGCACAATATTTAACATTATCAACAAAGTTGATTAATCACTTAAATGTAAAAACCTGTCATAAATAATGCATACAGAGCTAACTCTGTTTCTATAGCATTAACAAATAAAATAATCCACTCTCTTGTACTCTGTGTAACTTATCTAATGAACATATAAACTGTACTTGCAACACAACTAATTGTTTTAATTTGTGATCTGATTTAATTGCATTGCTGCAATTAACAAATTATTATGTTCAACTTATACGTATTCAAATTTCACAACCTAAATACACAATTATACAGTGGTACCTCGACTTACGATATTTTTTCATTCCAGAATGCTGTTCAAGATCCATTACCAAACGAATTTATCTCCTTAAGAAATGTTGTAAAATAGACTAGTCCTTTTAGACCCCCAAAATTACACTTACAAAAGCATTTAAAAAAATAAACTTACATAAAAGGGTGAGTTTGGGGACCATCGTAAGTCGGGGTACCACTGTACTTATTTTGTAAATTATCAACCAAAATTTTTTACCATGTACTCTACTGTTAATTATTTTTAAGAATGCCCACAATGCTCAGCATATTAAGGGCTTTTGGCATGGACACCTCATGTATATGTAGTACCTAGAACTATGTAGTACAACCTTGTATCATGTCAAAATAAAAATATTATTATTATTATTATCATAGAGTTGCCAGGAAGTGGAACAGTTTGGAGAGTGATGTAGTGGAGGCAGGATCCATACATTAGCTTTAAGAAGTACGATAAAGCTCATGGAACAGGGAGAGAGTGGATCTAGTAGCGATCAGCAAAGAGGTGGGACCAGAAGCTGTGAATTGACACCTGAAACCACAAATAGGTAAGAACAGCCACCATTACAGATTTAACTGAGTAAGAGTCTGCTTCTGGGAACAGTGCAGGTCCAGTTCCAAAAGCTGCTGGTGGTGGTGATTCTGGGAGGGTTAATGAACATAATATTGCATTTCTAGAAACTGCACAAATTGAGATTTCAGCCTTAACTAATTCTAGTCAGCTGAAAGCAAAATGTTGCAAATTCTATGCTTGGAATATCTGTAGGCATGGAATATCTGGGAAAGCAACTGGGATGTTTAACTTTGAGCACCCAAAAAAATGCGAAGACCTGTCCAAAGAAGTGTGTCGTTCTATCTCTTGCAAACTTTTTCACACTAGAATGTGTCATACATGAGTCCATAAAAAAAAGGAATAGCAGGAAAAGTGGGTAGGAGGATCTTTAATTTTCAAAGTCCAAACTAGGTCAGGTTGAATTACAGTGGACCCTCGACTAACGATCTTAATCCGTTCCAGGAGCTAGACCTTTACACGAAAAAATCGTTATTCGAAACCTTATTTCCCATTAGAAATAATGTAAATACAATTAATCCGTTCCAGACATCCAAAAATATTCACAAAAAATCATTTTTTTAAAGAATAACTATAGTTTTACATACAGAAAACACACACAAATACTACATACAATATTAAATTTATAAATAAATATTGAAATAAACATTTAAAATAACATTTACTTACCTTTATTGAAGAAACTTGCTGGCATCTGGAAGATAGAGAGGAGGAGTGACGGAGTGCTTAGTGTTTGGAAGGGGAATCCCCCTCCATAAAGACTTCAGGTAACAAGTCCTTATCTGGGGTTACTTCCCTTCTTTTTCTTTTAATGCCACTAGGACCAGCTTGAGAGTCACTGGATCCCTGCCTCGTGAAATAACTGTCCACAGTCCTCTGTTTCTGGCGACTCTTTAATACTTTCCTGAAGTGCAACATGGCTCTGTCACTGAAGTGGTTGCACAGATGGCTCATTTCAGCTTGCTCAGGGTGGTGTTTTTCAACAAAACTTTGTACATCGTTCCAATTGGAACAAATTTCCTTAAGTACTGAAGAAGGCACCTCCTTCTCTCTCTCTCTCCCTCCTCCTGTGAAGCAATAACCTCAGCTCTGGTATGAGGCTGTTCCAGTTCCAGCTCTTACAGCTCTTCAGTTGTTAGCTCTACCCTGTGCTCCTCCAAAAAATCTTCCACATCCTCACCACTCACCTCCAACCCCAGGCTGTTCCCCAATGCCACAATATCTTCCACAACAGGCACAGGGTCGGCAGGGTCAGGGTCAGCCTCAAATCCTTCAAAATCCCTCTTTTCAACACAATCCGGCCACAGTGGTCTCCAAGCAGAGTTCAAAGTCCTGGAAGTCACTCCCTCCCAAGCCTTACCTATAAGGCCTATGCAATGCATGATATTGAAGTGATCTTTCCAGAACTCTCATAGGGTCAATGCAGTGTCTGAGGTCACATCAAAGCACTTCTGAAACACTACTTTGGTGTACAGTTTCTTGAAGTTTGCAATGACCTGCTGGTCCATGGGCTGGATGAGAGGAGTGGTGTTAGGAGGCAAGAACTTCACTCTGATGAAATTGAAGTTGTCAGCCTACAACTCTTCCAAGTTGTGAGGATGAGCAGGAGCATTGTCCAGTACCAGGAGGCACTTGAGTCCCAATTTCTTTTCCAGGAGGTATTTCTTCACACTAGGGCCAAACACTCCAGTCAACCATTCCATGAAAAAGTCCTTATTGACCCATGCATTAGTGTTAACCTTCCAATGCACACACAAATAATTCCTGTTAACATTGTGTTTCTTGAAGGCTCTGGGATTTTCATAGTGATACACCAGTAATGGCTTCACTTTAAAATCACCACTGGCATTAGCACACATCATAAGAGTTAGCCTGTCTTTCATAGGCTTGTGTCCTGGCAGTGCCTTTTCCTCCTGAGTAATGAAGGTCCTGTTGGGCATTTTCCTCCAAAACAGGCCTGTTTCATCACAATTAAACACTTGTTGGGGGAGGAATTCTTCAGCCTCTACGAACCCCTTAAATTCACTCACAAACTTTTCAGCTGCACGTTTGTCTGAGCTGGCTGCCTCACCATGCCTCACAACATTGTGTATGCCACTATGTTTCTTAAACCTCTCAAACCAGCCTCTGCTGGCTTTAAAATCACTCTCCTCACCACTGGTTGCAGGCATTGTCTTGACAAGATCTGCGTGCAACTGCCTTGCCTTTTCACAAATTATCGCCATGGAAATACTATCACCCGCTAACTGTTTTTGATTGATCCACACCAGCAATAATTTCTCAACCTCATCCACTGTTTTCGATCTATTTTTCGTAAACATATCAACCACTTTTGCAACATTAACTTCCTTGATTTCTTTTCTCTTTGCCAGGATAGTGGTGATAGTAGATTGTTTTTTTCCATACATCCTGGAAAGCTCACCTACACGTACGCCACTCATATTTTTCAACAATCTCTTTCTTCAGTTCGATGGTGTTCCTCACTCTCTTTACCACAGGGGTGCCACTAGGAAGCTTCTTTGGACCCATGGTGACTTATTTCACAGTGACAATCACTAAACCACCAAAAAAAGACAACAAATGTATTATGAATGTTTGAAATAGCGCGCTGGGTATTGTTCACTCAAGTGTAAACAACGCGAAACTGCTGTCCTGGGTGGAGGCGCGCAAGCGCAGGGCAGGCGGACAGGTCTGGTACCTATTGCTACCCGAGTAAATATCGCTACACGAGAAAAATATTGACCGTAAAAAGCAATCGTTACCCGAACAAATCGTTATTTGGAATGATCGTTGCTCAGGGTTCCACTGTACCAGTATATAAACCTAAACACCTCACTGCATACACCTTGTTTAAATTAAATTAAACAAAACACAAAATAAATTGTTAAACAGAAATGGATTGGATATTTACAGACTTGATGGGAGCCGAAAGTCAAGTGACTGTCAGCTGGTCGGAGGGACGCATTTCAACTCCCACTGGGTGGAAAAAGGAAGGGGGGGAGTGGAGTAGTGGTAATGATGCACACACCTTACAGAACCAGCATACCGCCCAACAAACTACCACCACCACTCATTCATACATCTGCTCCTATCTAATGAACTTTTTCCTGACAATCTCAGTCCAACTACAGCCGAGCCTGATGGCATCTATATCTGTATGCTGCAACACTTACACTCTACAGTTCTCATCGTACTTTTGATTCTTTTCAGTCTTGTTTGGTCTGAAGGGGTTCTTCCTCTTCAGTGGAAAACTACCTTTTCATAAAATGGGTACTTTGGGCCTTGACATCTCTCACTACAAACCCAATGCTTTTACTAGTGCAATTTGTAAGTTGTAGGAACACCTAGTTAGCAAACATTTAGTATAATATTTGGAAACCCATAATTTTCTCTTCCCTAGTCAGTTTGAATTTTGTAAGGGCCTGTTTACTGTAGATACTTTAATCTGTTTAGATACCTGTGTTCTTAATGCTTTCACTAATAAGCATTTGGTTATTGCAGTCTTTTTTTTTTATCTTGAAAAACCTTATAGCACCACCTAACATTATAATATCTTAGTCTAGATTCATTCCTGAGTCTAGACTAAGATATTATAATGGGTCAATCTGCTGCTTTTCCTTAAGGATTTATTGATGGAGAAGCATGTTTATATGTTAAGTTAATAATATGTTTTTCCCTGTCTTAGTCCAGGCTAAAGGTGTCCCTCAAAGCTGTGTTCTTAGCACCACTTTTTTTCCCCCCTGCTTGCTATTAATGACCTTGCCTCTTCTTCCCTCAGGTATTTGGTTGTTTGTATTATTAACTTGGCTATAGCTTATACAGGCAGTGAATCTTTCTTAGGCTGCCTCTCCACAGGATGCTATTGATCGCTTTTCCCACTTGGCCACTTCTCAGGGGTTTAAATTTTCTGTTACTAAAGGACAGATTACTAAACACAGCAAATTACTTTCCTTATACTGCTTCATAAGTGCATGGTTTCCATATCTTTGAATGAGATATGGTAAAATTTTGCAATCTCCTGCTTAATCATCGAATGTCCTGAAAGTAACACATAACCTTCCTGAAAGCAGCTTGCCCTAGCTGCCTAAACCTCCTTAAAACCTTAGACCTTAGCCCATCTTTCTTGGGGATGGTGAGACACGAACCCTTCTTTATTTTAATTCTTCCTTAGTCTTATCTTAATTAGACAACGTAGACTAATTGTGTTCTGCAACCTTCCCCATTACTCTTTCTAAGCTTGATCTGATTCATCATTGTGTCTTGGAGCCTTTTGTCCTTTCCTTGCTGAGGGTTTTTGTGCAGAGGCAAACGTTCCATTTTTGTAAGATCAGCACAATGCCTATTGTCTTCATTATTTTGTCTGCTCTCATGACTTCATGATCCTTCTATATATAGAACAGTTATGACTTCTAGTAGAGCTTCCTTGTTTAACCCTTTCAGGGTCGGGACCCAGATTCTTAACTCTCTCAGGGTCAAAACATTTTCGGAAAAAAAAAAAAATTCTTATGAAATAGAGAATCTTTTTCCGATCATAACGCCACCAAAATGATGAAATTTGATGGAAAACTAACAGAATTATGCTTTCGCGAAGTTAGCGGTATCAATGCTATTTACGCATCGGCGATTTCCCCCACTTTGAGCCCTATTTTCGGCAAATTCCAATGTTTCAGTCTACTAAAATTATAGCTATTTCGCTAGAATTTCATTTGTTCTATCAATTGAGTATAAGAAACTGCCAATTTACCGATTTCAACTACCCAATGAGGTGGTCAGAAATTGGCAATTTGGCCAATTTCATACAAATTTCAAAAGATGCCAATTTCAAAATAGGGTCCAGAATAAACGAAAAAGACATTCCTGGCACTCAAATAACATTTTATCTGTTCATTAGTCACGTCTCCAGGCTCCTTTTACATTACTTTTGCTTTCCATTTTGAATTTTTATTCTCAAAAAATAAAAGATTTACTGTTATGTATATAACTGCATCATTGTAAAAATGGTATAAATAATATCAGAGTACTTGTGCAAGAATATTAGACTCACCAGTTTATGTGTATTGGATGCATGGCGTGATTTGTTTACTCTTGAACATCGGCAAATATCGAACATTTTCGCTACTTTGCGCTCAATTTATAGGCACTTGTCATCGAGAAACCAATCAAAATTATCTCTATTTCTGTAATATATCTTCCATTCTATCGACTGAGACCAAGAAAACGAGAATATAACCATAAATACCATACGAAAATAGACTGCAAAGTCGCTATTTTAAACCAAAAACACGGTCAGAGTTTTTTTCCTCATTATGCACTGTGTACTGCAGGATTTTTTTTATACTGCACACACTGACTGCACAGACCCATTCTCTCACATCTAGGCCTACCAGCCTGTTTCTGCTTGATCTGAGGGCGCTAGAATTTAGGCATACTAGTACGTCAAACACCCTGGTGCGTAAGCTGTACTAGTACGTCAAAAACCCTGAAAGGGTTAATTGTTGCCTCTATTAACTATGCTCCTTTCCTCTCCGTATAAGCTCTCTCTTAGCTTCCTTTAATTTGCCTGCTCTTTATATTAATCCTGCATATTAATTTACTCTTCCTCTTTGTGAAGCCCTTACAATTTGTTTCCTCTTCCCCACTTCCATGTATGAAAGCTCAATTATCTAGTATAAGTTCATGCTGGCTCTTTCTTAATCACTTCCATTAGTAATAATGTTGATAGAATTGTTGACAGTATGTTAAGTTAAAGGACACAAGTGCAACTAATGTGACATTTTATTGTGGCAACATTTTGACAAAGCTCCTGGAGAGCAAAACGTTGCTACAATAAAATGTCACACTAGTTTCACTTGTGTCCTTTAACTTCGTTTTGCATTCTCATAATGTTGCAGTGTACACTGATGGTTTTTACTCTTGATGTATCGTGTATGATGCTGCTTTTCCTGACAAAATTGTATGAGATCATTTACTGGACTCCACCAATATTTTCAAAGATGAGTTGTATGCAGTTCTCATAGCCATCATATGCATTGCTTTCATATCTACGTTGTCATTCATAATACAGTGGACCCCGGTTTTCGTCCAGTGCAGAAATGGTACAATTCGAATTTCAAGCACTTTTTCTGGTGAAATTTTCCCCCGGGTTTCGTACATCTGCTCAGAAATTGTCCGTATCAGACGCATCCACCTGCTTGGGATGCAACCACTCATCACCCAGAGAGATAAAATACACATACAGTACACTCATTATTTACCTTAAAATATGTGTTGTCTTAAAAAAGCTGCACATGAGCTGTCACCCATTATTGCAACAATGTTTAACAAATCCGTAGCATCCTCAACATTCCCATCCATACTCAAGACAGCAAGGGTTACCCTGATCCACAAAGGAGGTGATCCAATTGACTTGAACGACTATAGACCAATATCAAACTTGCCCTTACTTTTCAAAATATTCGAAAAAATAATACACAAACGACTATATCTTAACGACAGACACCAGTATGTATATGCAAATGGAGTCAACTCTACTATCCAGCCTGTAGCTGTAGGAAGTCACTCACTTCCAGTGGTAGTCGTCCTAGGCCCACTCCTCTTTCTCATCTACATCAATGATCTCCCTAATGCATCCCAACTCCTTAAACCAGTTCTATTTGCAGATGACACTACTTATGTCTTCTTCCATTCAAACCCAGCTGTACTTAGAAACATTGTAAACAATGAGCTGCTAAAGATATATACAGTGGTACCTCGAGTTACGATATTTTTTCGTTCGAGAATGCTGTTCAAGTGCCATTACCAAACGAATTTATCCCCATATGGAATAATGTAAAATAGACTAGTCCTTTTACACCCCCAAAAATATACCTACAAAAGCATTTAAAAAAATAAACTTACATAAAAGGGCGATTTTGGGGACCATCGTAACTCGAGGTACCACTGTACTTGGATGATGACCCAAAAACTTACTCTCAACATAGACAAAACATACTTCATGCTGTTTGGCAACACAGCCTTAAATATCCAGCTTAATATATCGATAAATGGTTCCCCTTTATCAAGATACACTGAGGATAAATTTCTAGGTCTTCTCTTTGACTGTAATCTTAAATTTCATTCCCACATCCAACACATAGTCAAGAAAATTTCCAGATCAGTAGGAATCCTTTCCAAAATATGATACTATGTACCACAAACGACACTCCTTACCCTATACGTACCACTCTTTAATATATCCTTACCTCACCTATGGTATTTGTGCCTGGGGATCAACCACAGCCAACCACCTTAAACCTTTAATAACCCAACAAAAAGCTGCTGTGCGGATGATTACCAGCTCCTATGCTAGACAGCACACCCCACCACTTTTCAAAAGACTGAACTTGCTAAATATACAAAACATACACTCGTATTATTGTGCCTACTACATATACAGAACATTAAATTCCACTATGAACCCTCCACTTAAGCTACTCCTTGACAGTTACAACAGAATGCACAGTCACAATACAAGGCATAAGGCACTCTTCAACATCCCTCGTGTCAGTCTCGCACTATGTAAGAACGCTATGCACATAATGGGCCCGATGATCTGGAACTTGCTACCTAAACTGGTAAAGGATCCCCTGACTACTTATAAATTTAGGACTTTGCAAAAAAATCATCTTATATATCAATATTAACAAAATAAACCAAAACATCTGCTAATTAGTTTTATTATGTTACCTCTAGGCTTTTAACTTCTGCCAATCCATGAAATATTACTGCCTGTACCATTACTTGTAATATTGTTTTTATTATGTGCAACTTCAAGATAATTATACAGTGGACCCCCTTTTTTCGTGATTTTTTCGTTCCAGAATGCTGTTCAAGTGCCATTACCAAACGAATTTATTCCCATAAGAAATAATGTAAAGTAGACTAGTTCTTTTAGACCCCCAAAAATACACTTACAAAAGCATTTAAAAAAATACACTTACATAAAAGGGCGAGTTTAGAGCAGGACGAACACCGGGGGTCCACTGTACTTATAAACCTCCACATTGACTACCTTGCATTAGTATAAGTTTAAATAAGATTGTAAAACAGTTAACCACTATTTCTTGTCTAGCTCTAAGTAGTTACTATGTACAGTAGACCCCTGAGTAACGGTCCGACCGAATAACGGTTATTTCGTGTAAAGGTTGCTTTTTACGGTCAATATTTGTCTCATGTAGCGGTCCGTGCCAGACCTGTCCGCCTGCCTGAGCTTGCGCCCCTCGCCCCGCAGGACGCCAGTCTGGCGTTGTTTACACTTGAGTGAACAATAACCAGCACGCTCTTTCAAACATTTCACAATAAATTTATTGTGTTTATTGCTGGTTTAGTGATTGTCACTGTGAAATAAGTCACCATGGGTCCAAAGAAGCTTCACAAGTCGATAAAGGATATAGCACCAGCCAGTGATAAAGTGTAGCATTAACAGTGTAGCAATGGAAATAAGTCACTGTCTGACTTTTTTGGGTTACCCTAGGGTTTCTACACATATGCTGCTATGTATGATAATCTATGTATAACTGGATTTGTATATACTTGAATAAACGTACTTAAGTAAGTTAAGCGATTAATCGATAGAAAATGACGACAAGAAACTTAACTTCTACAATGTTTGAGGAATAGTATAGGGACACTGACAAGAGTGCCGTCTTCTGCCACCATCTCCAAGGTAAGTGTAAATATTTCTTATTTATATAAGTGTGAATATTTCTTATTTATAAATTAAAGTGTAAATATTTCTTATTTATAAATTATGCACATTGTTTGTGATAGTGGTGGTTGCTTTCTGCTGAAACCGACTACCACCACGGCTTATGGTCAGTGGCCCTTATACCCAACAACACAACACACTCCACCAGTCCTTAGATTCGTAATGACATGTTTTATTCATTCTAGAGTTTATATCATGTTTCTATGTTATTAATATTGTTTATTATGTCATATTAGATGAATTATGCTAGATAAATAAGCTGTAGAGTTGATATTATTGTCATATTGAAGGACTATTTTGTCCTGCCTCCAAACAAAATCTCATACGCCAACAAGTCTCTTTAATAAAGGTAAAACTTTTTAACTTTTCATTTGTCCATTATAATTAGTGCTTTATATTTATTTCTCATTGTTTTCTGTATGTAAAACTATAGTAGTATTTATTCTTTAAAAAAATTAATTTTTGGTGAAAATTTTTGTGTGGAAACGGATTAATTGTATTTACTACGTTATTTCTTATGGGAAATAAGGTTTTGAATAACAAAATTTTTGTGTTGAGGTCTAGCTCCTGGAACGGATTAAGATCGTTAGTCGAGGGACCACTGTACTTTTATCTTGTCTAGTTTTAAATACAGTGGACCCCCGGTGTTCGTCCTGCTCCAAACTCGCAGTTTTATGTAAGTGTATTTTTTTAAATGCTTTGTAAGTGTATTTTTGGGGTCTAAAAGGACTAGTCTACTTTACATTATTCCTTATGGGAATAAATTCGTTTGGTAATGGCACTTGAACAGCATTCTGGAACGAGAAAATCACGAAAACTGGGGGTCCACTGTAGTTACTATGTAATAGGATTAGTCCGCCTGAAGTGCCCCGGCATGATAGTGGCTTTCTTTGTACTTAGCAAAACAAAATTGTAATTACACATTGTATCATTTACAAAGAAATAAACCTTTATCTTTATCTAGTACAGCCTTTCCTCACTTAACGACGGAGTTCCGTTCCTAAGACCATGTCTGTAAACGAATTCGTCACTAAGTGAGGAGCATACTATAATGGTACAGTGGACTCCTGAGTTACGAGCACCTCGGAAATCGTACAATTATGTAAGTGTAATATTGTAAGTGCGTTTGTAAGTGCATTTTTGGGGGTCTGAAATGGACTAACCTACTTGACATTATTCCTTAAGGGAGAAAATTCATTCGGTAATGGCACTTGAGCAGCCTTCTGGAATGAATTATGCTCGTAACTCGGGGGTCCACTGTAGTAGGTTTGTGTCAACCATCTTTGATATTGTTTTAATATCACCTTTGCACCATTTATAATATTTCTGGTATATTTTTAAATGTTTATGCAGTAATGTACTGTATACAGCCTCTCCTCACTTACTGATGTACTCATTTACTGACAACTTTGAGTTACGACGGGCTCTCCGAAATGTAAAAAAAAAAAAAAATTGTATGCCGTATGAGAACTTGGGTCACTCATCTCAATCTCCTTCTTACAGCCACTCAATACACTAGCTTTTAAAGTCTTCAAGACTACATATTTGTACAAATTTGATTTTGATTGTGTACAAGTGCAGCAGCACTTGTATAGGTTTCATAGCTGACATTTAAAGCACTCCAGAGCAATTGTTATTATTACAAGAAATAAATCTTTATCTTTATTATTATTATTATTATTATTATTATTATCACCATCAACATACAGTGGACCGCAGAGTATCGTAATTAATCCATTACAGGAGCTATTACTTAACATGAAGATTCCGAAATTCGAACCCTTATTTCCCATAAGAACTAATGTAAATACAATTAATCCGTTCCACAAAAAAATATTCACATACTAAATAATAAAAACAATATACAGTGGACCCCGAGTATCGTAATT
>WNWK01021541.1:0-33941 GCA_009830355.1 Cherax destructor
CACAATTGAATATCCTCCGATAAAGCTCTGCCTTGAAGAGAGAGATGTTGATATAGAACATGACACCTGGGAATATTTGGGGCCGCTGAGATGGTGAGTCCCGGAAGTGTTTGTGTCAGACGGGTAGCAAGTAGTGTGTTAAGCAATGCTCTCACTGCTGTAACTCTGACATGAAGACTCCGCTGTGTGGAAGGTTTCAGGTGAAAGGGGAGGGATGCAGTTGAAGGGAAAGGGGTTCAAATGAAGGTGCACGGGGATTCAGCTGAAGGTAGATGGTGAGTGGGCGGGGGAAGGGATGGAGGCTGGGAAGGGGGTTAAGAGGAAGACGGTGTGATTGAGATAGAATTAATTGTGGAAGCCTAGAGACCCCGCCTGGCCACAAGGGTTCTATTAGAGTTGGTCTAGCGGTGCTTTCAGTCGAACTACTTAAGAACATAAGAAAGAAGGAACACTGCAGCAGGCCTACTGGCCCATGCGAGGCAGGTCCAATTCTCCCACCGGCTTAAGCCAATGCCCCGACCCAGCCAGGTCAGGTTACATCCACTTAAGGAAGGAGCACGGCATCTGACCTAGTAGCACAAACTAGTCAGGTACAACTCACACCCACCCGCACCCACTCATATATTTATCTAGCCTATTTTTAAAACTACACAACGTTTTAGCCTCTATAACTGTACTCGGGAGTTTGTTCCACTCATCGACAACTCTATTACCAAACCAATGCTTTCCTATATCCCTTCTGAATCTGAATTTATCCAACTTAAAGCCATTGCTTCGAGTCCTGTCAATACAAGATATTTTTAGCACGCTATTTACATCCCCTTTATTTATTCCTGTTTTCCATTTATATACCTCAATCATATACCCCCTAATTCTACTCGGCAATCTCAAGGTTGCCAGTTACTTGCCGCGGGGGCGATGATCCCTGGAACCGTTAAATAATACTCGGCACATTTATGCTTAGTAAAGTGACATTGAGAAGGTAGTAAGCCATGGGTGACAGGCAGCAGTATGTATGTATAAGTGGGGAGTCATCAGAATGAGGACCCGGTACAAACTAGTTCAAACTAGTATTAACTCAGGGTTAGGGAACTGCGACACTAATGTTAGAGACGGAATGTTCAGTAAGTTTAATTTTAATAACCATAGAATTGACTGGGAAAAAATAAACCAAGAGCTATCAGACATATCATGGGAATCAGACATGAGCACCCTAAATCCCCACCAGTGCCTAGAGAAGCTGAATACAGAAGCATACAAGGTATGTATGAAACACGTACCATTGAGGAAACCCCGAAGAAGATCAGATATAGAGAGAGAGCGTAGGAGATGGTACAGGAAAAGAAAACGGGTTACTGAATTGCTGAAAAACACAGTTATGTTGGAACAGAAGAGAGATAGCCTTAACCGAGAGATCACGGAATTAGAGCAAAAACTTAAGATGTCATACCTGACAGAAGAAGTACAAAGGAACAAAGAGCCATACAGGATATTGCAAGAAACCCAAAATATTTCTACTCCTATGCAAAATCCAAGCTAAGAACTACCTGTAGAATTGGACCATTATTGAGAGGAGATTCGTATACGGACGATGAACAGGAAATGAGTGAAATTCTAAAAGAACAGTATGAGTCAGTGTTCAGCAACCCACTAAATGACAGCAAGGTAGAAAATGCAGAAATATTTTTCACTCCAGCAGAAGGCTGCGCAGACCACCTAACCGACATTAGTACAAATCCCATAGATTTCGAAAAGAAATGGCCAACATGCCCACTCACTCAGCACCTGGACCAGATTCATGGAATGCTTTATTTATAAAGCAGTGCAAAGTACCATTAGCAAGAGCCCTTAGTATTCTGTGGAGAAAGAGCTTAGATCTAGGTAGAAATTCCAGAGGCCTTAAAGAGTGCAGACATAGCTCCTTTGCATAAGGGAGGTAGTAGAGCACTAGCTAAAAATTACAGACCAGTAGCCCTCACTTCTCACATCATAAAAATCTTTGAAAGAGTGATGAGACGGCAGATTACAAAGTTCATGGACCAGCACAACCAACATAACCCGAACCAGCATGGCTTTAGAGCGGGTCGATCATGCCTGTCACAGCTGCTGAACCATTATGACAGAATTACAGAGGCATTGGAGGACGACCAAAACGCAGATGTGATTTACACAGATTTTGCAAAGGCGTTTGACAAATGCGATCATGGAGTGATAGCGCACAAAATGAGGGCCATAGGCATTACGGGAAGGTAGGCAGATGGATTTTGAGTTCCTAACACAAAGAACACAAAAAGTAGTAGTGAACAGGGCAAGATCCAGCATCAGCGAGGTCAAAAGCTCAGTGCCCCAAGGCACTGTCCTGGCACCTCTGCTGTTTCTAATCCTCATAGCAGACATAGATAAAAACACCCAGCACACTTTTGTATCATCATTTGCAGATGACACTAAAATAAGCATGAAAGTCACTACGGTAGAGGACACTGAAAAATTACAGGAGGACATAAGCAGGGTCTTCCAATGGGCAGTGGAGAACAACATGACGTTCAATGGTGATAAGTTTCAGCTGCTTAGGTATGGAAAAATGAAGAACTCAAAAGGAACACTATATACAAAACGCAAGAGGGTCACCACATAGAACGAAAGGAACACGTAAAGGACTTGGGAATAATTATGTCTGCTGATCTGTCGTTTAAAGACCATAACAAGACAAAGATCACAACAGCCAGGAAGATGACGGGGTGGGTATTGAGAACTTTCAAAACAAGGGAAATAATGCCGATGGTGACACTATTCAAATCGCTAGTGCTCCCTCACTTAGAATACTGCTCAGTGCTGACGGCCCCGTTCAGGGCAGGAGAAATAGCAGAGCTGGAACAAATCCAGAGATCGTTTACGGCTCACATTGAGCCATTGAAACATCTAAATTATTGGGAACGCCTTCAAGTCTTGAACATGTACTCATTGGAGCGGAGGAGAGAGAGATACATGATAATATATACATGGAAAGTACTTGAGGGCCTGGTCCCAAATCTGCACACTGCCATAACAACATACTGGAGTGAGAGATATGGGAGAAAGTGTAAAATAAACACAGTGAGGAGCAGGGGTGCGGTGGGGACAATACGGGAGCACTGTATTAACATCCGGGGTCCCAGACTATTCAACATCTTACCAGAAGATATCCGAAACACGGCTGGAACCAGTGTAGAAGCCTTCAAGAGGAAACTGGACAAATATCTTCACCAGGTGCCAGATCAACCAGGCTGTGATGGATATGTGGGGCAGCGGGCCTCCAGCAGCAACAGCCTGGTTGACCAGGCAAGCACCAGACGAGCCTGGCCCATGGCTGGGCTCAGAGAGTAGATACTCTCGAAACTCTTCAAAGGTATATCAAAGGTATATAAGTGGTGTGTCTCGGAGTCTGTGTTAAGACTCTTGTTCGCAATCTACATAAACGATATAGATCAGGGCAAAATAAGGTTGCTAATGACACTAACATAGGCGAAGAGGCAGATACAATTCAAAGCAGACAAATATAAGGTTTTAACCCTTGGAAAAGAAAATAATTATGGCACCTATAAGCTAAACGTATAACTTAGTCAAACTGAATGCGACAAAGATTTAGGAACTCTGGTTGGCATAAATTTATACCCAAGACACCCGTGCATAAGTGTTCGCAATAAACATAAGAAAGAAGGAACACTGCACAAAGCCTACTGGCCCATGCGAGGCAAGTCCAAGTCTCCCACCGGCTTAAGCCAATGCCCCGACCCAGCCAAGTCAGGTTACATTCACTTAAGGAAGGAGCACGGCATCTGACCTAGTAGCACAAGCTAGTGGAAAAATAAACACATAAGCAGTATAATGTGATCCTTTATTGACGTTTCGCCCACGCAATGGGCTTTATCGAGTCACAAACAGATCTGTTTGTGACTAGGTAAAGCCCACTGCGTGGGCGAAACGTTGTCAATAAAGGATCACATTATACTGCTTATGTGTTTATTTTTCCATTGTGTCGGTATTTTGTACCATTTATTTCCAGCACAAGCTAGTCAGGACCAACTCACACCCACCCGCACCCACTAATATATTTATCTAGCCTATATTTAAAACTACACAACGTTTTAGCCTCTATAACTGTACTCGGGCGTTTGTTCCACTCATCGACAACTCTATTACCAAACCAATGCTTTCCTATATCCTTCCTGAATCTGAATTTATCCAACTTAAAGCCATTGCTGCGAGTCCTGTCAATACTAGATATTTTTAGCACGCCATTTACATCCCCTTTATTCCTGTTTTCCATTTATACACCTCAATCATATCTACCCTAATTCTACGCCTTTCTAGAGTGCAGATTCAGGGCCCTCAGTCTATCCTCATAGGGAAGATTTCTGATACATGGGATCAGCTTAGTCATCCTCCTTTGTACGTTTTCCAGAGCATTTATATAAAGATAATAGTATTCTTTGCTTCATAACAAGAAATATAAATAAAAGTCCTAAGGTTTACTTCATGTTTGTATATCTTTATATATTTAGATTACGCTGGAAAATATGTAGAGAAGGATGAGGTTGAGCCCGCGTATCAGAAAACTTTCCTACCAAGATACACTGGAAGGCGCTGCGTTTGTACTCTGGAAATAAAGTTAGGAACCCTAAACCTAACCTTGCAAAACCCTATGTAAAGAGAGAGATAGAGAGGTGATTAAGGTGTATAAATGAAAAACAAGAATAAAGGAGATAAGTATAACGTATCGAAAGTATCTACACAGCCTGGGTTAATATTGCGCAAATTTCGACTAAGAAAGGATATAAAGAACTTATGGTTTTGTAAGATAGTTATATAGGAGCAGGGAAAACTTCCAGGTTAGTCATTGGGGCGAGAACTTTTGGTAGCTTTAAATATAAGTTAGACATGGGTATGGGTGGGTCTAAGTTGGACCTGCCTAGCATGGGATAATAGACTTATTTAAATGTTCCTTCGTTCTTATGTATAGACTTATGAGTGTTAAGTTATAGTGAGTGTGTGGTTAGTGATAAAACCTTCGTTGCAAAGGTTGAGAGGTAGAAGTCTGGCCTCAGGCTGTGCTTGTAGGGTAGAAGTGTTGACGGGGGTGAAAGGTGCTGCTGGACCTCACAAGACGGAACTATACGATGGCCAGAGATCTGACAAAGGAATAGAATTTCTTTTATGTAAGAAACGCAAAATATGATTAGTTATTAATATATTGAAAAAAAAAAACTTTTTCTATGTTGCTGTGAAGGTTAATGAAGGAATACGAAGAATGCAATGTCCAAGTTTTAAACATATTGGTGGAGATTATTTTCAATAGTGAATATATATATCACAAAAAATATATTTAAAAAATGTTGCATTTTTTAAACTTTACGTTATTCAACATAATACTGAGACACATAAACTAACATCTATATATATATATATATATATATATATATATATATATATATATATATATATATATATATATATATATATACAACACACACACACACTTTTCTGTGCGCTTGTACGAAATGTAAAGGATATGTGTAGAAGCACACATAATGTAAGTGACGTTATTGGAGACTTGTATGCTTGAACATAGTGATCCTTGTGTGTAGATGCCGCTGTCTTAGTTATAACTATTGCACTACTAGTAAGCTATTAATTCTTCCTAACCTTCTGATTTTTCGTGTCATACACAGCCTTATTTTCACTCTGCCACAGTGAAAACTTAGTTTCCCAACACAGCACAGTACTAGCACCGTATCCTTGCAGACGATAGTAGAATTTGCATGAGGCAGCAAATAAATAAGTGAAACACTGAAGTCTTGATATGAGTCGGCGCTCAGTGAACCATTATCTGACTAAACATTGATAATCCGTATAAATTCTTCATGAAGAGACTCAAAACTTTGTCAACTTCCCCAAAATTTCCGAGATAACCCTAACTCCACTTGACTAAAAAAGCTCAGACCTAGACTCATGGAACGACATGGTCTCAAGAACTGCAAGAAGCTCCTGTTATGTGCCTTAAATATTTTATGGAGAGGGAGCCTAGATACGAGAATTATCCCTGTCATAAACAACGGTTATGGCCCCTCTCCACAAAGATGGCAGTAAAGCAGCAGTAAAGAACTATAGACCGATAGCACTGAGGTCCCACATTATTAAAGTCTTTGAAAGAATTGTAAGAAGCAAGATCACGAACCACATGGAACCACATTGATTCTCAAAATTTGCACATCCCAAGACAGCATGGGTTTAGAGCAGGTCGCTCCTGCCTCTCGCAACTACTGGACCATTATGATAGTTTTGGATGCACTGGAAGACAAGCAAAATGCAGATGTAGTATACACAAACTTTATCAAAGCTGCTAAAGATGAGATTGTTTACTACCCTTTAGAAAAAAAATTAAGGTATTGGAAATGCCTTAAAGAACTTGTAATGTACTCTGGAACCGAGTGATACCTGACAATTATACAGTACATGGAAGATATTTGAGGGCTTAGTCCCAAATCTACACTTGTAGAACGTGCTGGAGTGAGAGACATGGGAGGAAATGTAAAATAGATCTAGTGAAAACTTTTCCTGGAGAACCATGGGCCCAGTAAAGCAGCAGCGTCAACATCCGTGGCCCAAGACGGTTCAACCTACTACCAACAGATATCAGAAGTATTGCCATAACAAGTGTTAATATTTTGAGGAGGAAACTTGATCATTACGTGTTGCAAGTTGCAGATTAAGCAGGCTGGTAATTCCCTTAGTATACTCGTTACGACCGAACTTTTCATTGAAGGTATTTTTGCACGCCTACACTAAGTAATTTTGACACATAAGTTTGAGATCACTTTTTCCAGAACTTTCCAGGAGGAAATTATGCTGTCTTCTCAGTCTTCCTTGTGTTTGTGATAGTAACACTCATCTTTCAAGGTAACCTATGACATTATCACACACATTTCTCTTCCGCTTTACTGAGTGCTTTGACTTTGTTTTACATTCCATTCCATTTTGTTAAGAAATTTAACAAATTAAAATATAACAATTATTAATAAGACGAACAAATTTAACGATGAAACACTCCACAAAACAATGTCACAACTTTTTTCAGGAACAGCCAAGTCATCCTACCTCCTTCGCTTTCAAATTACTCGCCAATTTCTGGCATTTAGTGGTGAAAGTCCGGGTGTCTTAATTTCTCCCCTTGAGGCCTATGTGAATCCCTACTTCTAGGAAGTTGGCCAGAGGCAGAATAATTTGGTGTAATATTTGGTTTAAACTGGTGATACCTGAGCGTAGCGCACCGTACGGAGACTGGTACTGTGTGGGGGTGGATTGGGTTGGTGGTGTTGGTGGGTGTGTGGAGGTCAGCTTAGCGTGGAGGTGCGTGGGAACGTACCAGCCACAGAAGGAACGCTTATATCACTGTTGCTTCGCGCCCTTGTGAAGGACTCGCCCACTGGCTCTTATAATGACAAACTGTTACCCTTACCCCATGTGTGCGCGCGCGTGCTCACGTGCAACTCTATTTTTTTTTTAATTTTGCCCCGAAAGGGTAGTTAATTGGGCAGCGCCACTCATGCTGTGAGGAAACATAGCAGTATAGTACATCTCAAACAGTTGACACTCCCTTTTTGACAACTGTATGCAGCAGATTTCAGAAGTATAGAAAAAATAACACATACATGAATGAACAGTTCAAGGAAGTTGTAACAAAGACTGGCAGCATATGATAATATACAGGATTGGGTGTAATTAAGTAAGGGGTATTTGTAAATGTAATACATATATTTTCAAGGAGCCAATGATGAAGTGTGTTTAGCGTTCAGAGTAACCTCACATTAACAATATCATAACAATGTACTGGAGTGAAAAATATGGAGAGAAATATAAGTAGACCCAGTGAAAACCAGGGGCACCGTGGACACAAGAGAGCACTGCGTCGGCGTCTGTGGTCCAAGACTCTTCAGCCTGCTACCTGGAGGGTATTCCGGGGATCGACGCCCCCACGGCCCGGTCCACGACCAGGCCTCCCGGTGGATAAGGGCCTGATCAACCAGGCTGTTACTGCTGGCCGCACGTAGTCCAACGTATGAACCACAGCCCGGCTGATCCGGCACCGACTTTTAAGTATCTGTCCAGCTCCCTCTTAAAGGCAGCCAGGGGCCTATTGGTAATTTCCCTTATGCATGGTGGGAGGCTGTTGAACAGTCTTGGGCCACGGACACTTATGGTGTTTCTCTTAGTGTACCAATGGCGCCCCTACTTTTTATTCGGGGTATTTTGCACCGCCTGCCCAGTCTTTTACTTTCGTAGGAGTGATTTATGTGTGCAGATTCGGGACCATTCCTTCTAGGATTTTCCAAATGTAGATATATCTCTCTCATCTGCGTTCCAGCGAGTAGTCAAGTGCTTCCAGGCGTTCCCAGGAGGATGTTTCCAGGGGGGGGGGCTACTCGTGTTTCCCCGCGGCCCGGTTCCAGACCAGGCTTCCTAGTGGATGTATACGTTTTCCAGCTCCTCCATCAATCTTGCCTGCCTTGAAGGAGGTCATTAGTATACAATGGTTTTCCAGCCTGTGGAAAAGTAACTTAAAAGAGTATCATGATTGAACCAGCATTTCTCGTCTTGAATGCTCTAGTTATCCAGCCTACCATTTTCCTTGCAGTAGCAATGGCAACATTGTTGTGGTTCTTGAATGTGAGATATTCCATCATTACTCCTAAGTCTGCTTTAGTGAATGACCTGAGTTTGTCATGTACTCTGATAGCCTTTGTTTCCTCTATTTTTCCATGACGGTGCAACTGAAACTTGTCCTCGTTAAACTTCACATTGCCTGAGACCCATTGGATGACTTGATTTATATCCTTCTGAAGACTTGCTGCATCTTCGACGGACGCCACTCTCACAGAGATTCTAGTGTTATTTGCAAAGGACGTTATGCTGCAATGATTTATGTTCTTGTCAATGTCGGATAAATGAATGAAAAAGGGAAGTGGGGCGAGTGCTGTACCTTGAGAAGCCGGGTAATCTAACACTATTCAGAAATATTGCCGGAACAAGTGTTGAAGTCTTTAGGTAGAACCTGTACCACTACGTTCTTTTAAGTGTGAACTAGGCTGTAGTGGTCATGTGAACCAAGAGGCCGCCAACAGCAACAACCTGGTTGAACATACAATAGACAGAAAAGTCTGATCACCGGGCCGGGCTGCGACGGTAGAAAAACTTTAAATTGGTAAAATGTACATCACATGTATTGAGGTGTCAGGTTCTCTCTCTTAGCTCTATTACTTTTTCTCCTCTCCTTCCCCTCTATTTATTTTTGTTCCCATTTTTTCTTTCTCCTTTTATTCCCATTTTCCCCACTCTTTTCGTCATTTTCCACCGTCTCTCTATCCCACCCGTCTCTCCCTCCGTCTCTTATACCCCGTCTTTTCCCTCTCGTCTCTTATACCCCGTCTTTTCCCTCTCGTCTCTTCCCCCCTCATTCTCTTTTTTTTCCCTTTCAATCCCTCCACTCTCTCATTTGCATTTTGCCAGACCTCTCCGTGAGCAGTAGCAGCAGGTGGGGTGCGGGTATTGCAACGAGCCAAGTGGAACCATCGTTGTAGGTTGTCACGTCTTCTGGAGGTTGCTGGAAGCTCTGTGAAGTCACTTCTGCCTCCACACTCTTCACCTACACCACTGCTTGTGGCCAGTTTCATTCTCTCTCTCTCTCTCTCTCTCGCAGAGAGAGAGAGAGAGAAGAAGAAGAAGGAGGCCCACTGCCCCACATATCCATCATAGCCTGGTTGATCTGGCACCTGGTGAAGA
Source organism: Cherax destructor (assembly GCA_009830355.1). Lineage (NCBI taxonomy): Eukaryota > Metazoa > Arthropoda > Malacostraca > Decapoda > Parastacidae > Cherax > Cherax destructor. The sequence continues at coordinate 9,817 of WNWK01021541.1, forward strand.
TACTTGTCCAGTTTCCTCTAAATCCCCTAAATCCCCACCAGTGCCTAGAGAAGCTGAATACAGAAGCATACAAGGTATGTATGAAACACGTACCATTGAGGAAACCCCGAAGAAGATCAGATATAGAGAGAGAGCGTAGGAGATGGTACAGGAGAAGAAAACGGGTTACTGAATTGCTGAAAAACACAGTTATGTTGGAACAGAAGAGAGATAGCCTTAACCGAGAGATCACGGAATTAGAGCAAAAACTTAAGATGTCATACCTGACAGAAGAAGTACAAAGGGAACAAAGAGCCATACAGGATATTGCAAGAAACCCAAAATATTTCTACTCCTATGCAAAATCCAAGCTAAGAACTACCTGTAGAATTGGACCATTATTGAGAAGAGATTCGTATACGGACGATGAACAGGAAATGAGTGAAATTCTAAAAGAACAGTATGAGTCAGTGTTCAGCAACCCACTAAATGACAGCAAGGTAGAAAATGCAGAAATATTTTTCACTCCAGCAGAAAGCTGCGCAGACCACCTAACCGACATTAGTACAAATCCCATAGATTTCGAAAAAGAAATGGCCAACATGCCCACTCACTCAGCACCTGGACCAGATTCATGGAATGCTTTATTTATAAAGCAGTGCAAAGTACCATTAGCAAGAGCCCTTAGTATTCTGTGGAGAAAGAGCTTAGATCTAGGTGAAATTCAGAGGCCTTAAAGAGTGCAGACATAGCTCCTTTGCATAAGGGAGGTAGTAGAGCACTAGCTAAAAATTACAGACCAGTAGCCCTCACTTCTCACATCATAAAAATCTTTGAAAGAGTGATGAGACGGCAGATTACAAAGTTCATGGACCAGCACAACCAACATAACCCGAACCAGCATGGCTTTAGAGCGGGTCGATCATGCCTGTCACAGCTGCTGAACCATTATGACAGAATTACAGAGGCATTGGAGGACGACCAAAACGCAGATGTGATTTACACAGATTTTGCAAAGGCGTTTGACAAATGCGATCATGGAGTGATAGCGCACAAAATGAGGGCCATAGGCATTACGGGAAGGTAGGCAGATGGATTTTGAGTTCCTAACACAAAGAACACAAAAAGTAGTAGTGAACAGGGCAAGATCCAGCATCAGCGAGGTCAAAAGCTCAGTGCCCCAAGGCACTGTCCTGCACCTCTGCTGTTTCTCATCCTCATAGCAGACATAGATAAAAACACCCAGCACACTTTTGTATCATCATTTGCAGATGACACTAAAATAAGCATGAAAGTCACTACGGTAGAGGACACTGCAAAATTACAGGAGGACATAAGCAGGGTCTTCCAATGGGCAGTGGAGAACAACATGACGTTCAATGGTGATAAGTTTCAGCTGCTTAGGTATGGAAAAAATGAAGAACTCAAAGGAACACTATATACAAAACGCAAGAGGGTCACCACATAGAACGAAAGGAACACGTAAAGGACTTGGGAATAATTATGTCTGCTGATCTGTCGTTTAAAGACCATAACAAGACAAAGATCACAACAGCCAGGAAGATGACGGGGTGGGTATTGAGAACTTTCAAAACAAGGGAAATAATGCCGATGGTGACACTATTCAAATCGCTAGTGCTCCCTCACTTAGAATACTGCTCAGTGTTGACGGCCCCGTTCAGGGCAGGAGAAATAGCAGAGCTGGAACAAATCCAGAGATCGTTTACGGCTCACATTGAGCCATTGAAACATCTAAATTATTGGGAACGCCTTCAAGTCTTGAACATGTACTCATTGGAGTGGAGGAGAGAGAGATACATGATAATATATACATGGAAAGTACTTGAGGGCCTGGTCCCAAATCTGCACACTGCCATAACAACATACTGGAGTGAGAGATATGGGAGAAAGTGTAAAATAAACCCAGTGAGGAGCAGGGGTGCGGTGGGGACAATACGGGAGCACTGTATTAACATCCGGGGTCCCAGACTATTCAACATCTTACCAGAAGATATCCGAAACACGGCTGGAACCAGTGTAGAAGCCTTCAAGAGGAAACTGGACAAATATCTTCACCAGGTGCCAGATCAACCAGGCTGTGATGGATATGTGGGGCAGCGGGCCTCCAGCAGCAACAGCCTGGTTGACCAGGCAAGCACCAGACGAGCCTGGCCCATGGCCGGGCTCAGAGAGTAGATACTCTCGAAACTCTTCAAAGGTATATCAAAGGTAAGGCTTCTACACTGGTTCCAGCCGTGTTTCGGATATCTTCTGGTAAGATGTTGAATAGTCTGGGACCCCGGATGTTAATACAGTGCTCCCTTATTGTCCCCACTGCACCCCTGCTCCTCACTGGGTTTATTTTACACTTCCTCCCATATCTCTCACTCCAGTATGTTGTTATGATGACTATAGAATTAGCACTAAAGACATGCGTGAACAGTTTAAGTACATTGTAACTAAGGTGAGCAACATTGTAAGAAAGTATTGAGGATGTGCTGCAGTTAGTGGAATTTTTTATAGCCCCATTTCTTAGGATAGCACTTTCATTTTAAAGCTGGGTACTTACAGCTCCTGTTATGATACTCAAAGCTGTCCACATCTGCACAATAAAATATTCCCTATGAGGTAAAGAGGCTCTGCAGGCGGTGCAAAATTTCCCTATGAAAGGCAAGTGTGCAATGAATGCAAGCATAAGGGACCAAGACTTTTTAATATCCTGCCATTATACATAAGAGGAATTACCACCAGACCTCTGGCTGTTTTCCAGAGGGAACCTGCTAAGATCCTCAAGTTACTGACCATTATGGAACGTCAATGTTAAAATATAAAATGTTTAAATTTTTAAAGAGAATTCATTGCTTTGTAAGTGGAAAAATTATGAAAACTTAGTCGAATGACTTTAATGTTAGTTTCTTTACTAGTTTGGAATTTTTCTAGGTTAAGGCGTTTTAAATTTGTTGCAAAGTTAATTATCTCCGGTGATGGTCACTTCTCCGTGCTGTTTAAATTTTCTTATATTTAAAAGTATTTTTTTATTTAATTTGTGTTGTAATGTGTACTGATGTGTTTGTAAGAGAGAGAACGTTATTTTAGCTGGTTAGTGTTTTATTAATAGGACCCGATGTGTAAGCTAGTGTGTTATGTGACTCAGTTGACCCAGGGAGCTCTGAAGGAAGACACATTTGCTATTCTATGAGGTGGCTATTTTTTGAGCCCTTTCTGGTGGGAGCAATAGTGGGTTTGCTAGTACTCCGGAGACTACTGAAATTGACTCTAAATTGAATATTGGATACTTGAAGGATGCTTTCGAGGGTTAGCGCCCCTGCGGCTCGGTCCTATACCAGGCCTCCAGGTGGATTAACGTCTGATCAATCATGCTGTTACTGCTGGCTGCAGGGAAGGGTAAATAATAAGGCCCTGAGAGAAGATTTGAGTGTTGGAGTAGTATGGCTTTATTTTGATAGGTCTGTTTAATGCTATATGAGGAACTCGATTGGTAAGAAAATGGGAAATTAATTTTTTGTATGTTAAGGAAATGGTGTGTGTAATTTTAACACTCTTCAAATCGCTAGTGCTCCCTCACTTAGAATATTGCTCAGTGTTGACGGCCCCGTTCAAAGCAGGAGAAATATCAGAGCTGGAACAAATACAGAGATCGTTTACTGCTCACATTGAGCCAATAAAACACCCAAATTACTGGGAGCGCCTTCAAGTCTGGAAAATACTCGAAGGCCTGGTACCAAATCTGCACACTGCTATAGCAACATACTGGAGTGAGAGATATGGGAGGAAGTGTAAAATAAACCCAGTGAGGAGCAGGGGTGCGGTGGGGACAATAAGGGAACACTGTATCAACATCCGCGGTCCCAGACTATTCAACATCTTACCAGAAGATATCAGAAACACGGCTGGAACCAGTGTAGAAGCCTTCAAGAGGAAAGTGGACAAGTATCTTCACCAGGTGCTAGATCAACCAGGCTGTGATGGATATGTGGGGTAGCATGCCTCCAGCAGCAACAGCCTGGTTGACCAGGCAAGCACCAGACGAGTCTGGCCCATGGCCGGGCTCCGAGAATAGTCAAACTCTAGAAACTCTTCAAAGGTATATGAAATGTGCACTGACACTGAGGAGTTTGTGGAGACAAAGAACTTTATCCATGAAAGCAAAGAGGAGAATGTATGAGAGTATAGTTATACCAACGCTCTTGTATGGGGGTGAGGCATGCGTTGTGAATGTTGCAACAAGGAGAGGCTGGATGCAGTGGAGATGTCATGTCTGAGGGCAATGTGTGGTGTGAATATAATACAGAAAATCCGTAGTTTGGAGATTAGGAGGAGGTGTGGGATTACCAAAACTTATCCAGAGAGCTGAGGAGGGGTTATTGAGATAGTTTGGACATGCAGAGAGGATGGAACGAAATAGAATGACTTCGAGAGTGTATAGATCTGTATTAGAGGGAAGGCGGGGTAGGAGTCGGCCTAGGAAAGGTTGGAGTGAGAGGGGTAAAGGAGGTTTTGTGTGCGAGGGGCTTGGACTTCCAGCAGGCATGCGCGAGCGTGTTAGGAGCGAATGGAGACAAATGGTTTTTAGGACTTGATGTGCTGTTTGAGTGTAAGCAAGGTAACATTTATGAAGGGATTCAGGAAAGCCGGCAGACCAGACTTGATTCCTGGAGATGGGAAGTACAGTGCCGGCACTCTGAAGGAGGGGTGGTAATGTTGCATTTGTATAACTATGGTGTAGGCATGCCTCTGGCAAGACAGTGATGGATTGAATGATGATGAAAGTTTTTCTTTTTCGGGCCACCTTGCCTTCGTGGGAAACGGCCGATGTGTTAATAAAATAAAATAAAATAATCAAAGGTAAAGGTATTGAAGCTTCTGTATGCCTAGGGATTTGTAGGGTTAAAATATAAGTATAAAAAGAACATAAGAGTTTAGGAAAATTAGCTCTTATTTTTTTTTTTAGGAGAACAGGGGATGCGATGTTGCTCCAATCCTACCAGACCATTTGAGGGGTTAGAACAAGATTTCCTTGCTCATTAATTATGGAGCGTTAGGGGCGACTGAAACTGGTTACAGATAGACAGGGTTTAACCTCCTTGGACGTAGAAGAGGCAAGACTACAGTCCTCGTAGGGAATCTTCCAAAGTGAATTAACTATAAGTACTTACTGTCAATCTAAATGGTATTCCTATCATATTTTTTGTGTAATAAATAATTATAATAAACCTCTTTCAGTAGCCTAGTCTGTGATGTTTCACCAGTAATTATATGTTCCCATACTTTTATTAGTGGACTTAATAGTGTTCCTCATATATTTGTATACATTTACTCCTTGATATTTAAAGTACTGATTAGAAGAGTTCATGACTAAAAGTGCTGTTTGATTATCAACCAAGAGGTCTGGTCCAGGCAGCGGGGAAGGTGACCCCTCAGAATTGACTACAGGGAACCAGGTATCAACACCTATTATGATACCCACAGTTGTCATTCACATTTGTCTCCTCGGTCTCCAGACATTTTAACTTTAGACCTGCGTCTGTAATAAGCTTCAGCGTTCTCTAAAAAATCTACGTAACTAAGTACTTATTTTATTAAAACTTTGGCATTTTTCTATTTGTATAGGTTTACTTAGAAATGTGGTCCATTAAGGGGACAATTAATGTATATTTTTTTCAATAAAAGTCATAATGATATGCAATAAGATACTAAAAATAAGGTTTGTAATAAAATAAATAATTTACAGTTATAAAACAGCAAAAAAATTATAAAGTAGTAATAAACATTAAAACTGATAAATACTATATTTGGTAAAGTGTCTGGACTGGAGAATGCTACAAATGCTGCGCCTGCCCCTCCCTCCAGTGAGGTGGTTGTGGCAGCGCCGTTGGGATTCAGTGTTAACTGCGCCTCTCACAAGCGGTAATGTTATAGTTGATGGAGCCTGGTTACCATGTTTATCTGCATGCTGAAGCTTGCCTCGCATCCCACCCTCCACAGTTGTTATCTTGCAGTGTGAAAAGGCATGCTGGAAATTTAGATATACGCCCAAATGCTGCCAGACGTTATTTTCGAATGTGGGAATATAGGTCAATTTACACTAATTTTGCCTGACCTAGAATTATTTTTATAATTTCTGTATTTCAAGATTTCAAAAATGTACGAGAGTCAGTTGAGTCAGTGTGAAAGTGGCTGCTGCCTCGGTAGAACAAGTTTCACCTCTATATCTACTACCTCCTGTGAAAGACACCTTGAGTTTGTTTTTGTGATGTGTTACTTTCGTGTGGGTGAATTAGTGAGAGAACTAGTGTAGGCCCGACAAGTAATCTTGGTATATATTATCTGCCACTTCATCTTCCACCATTCTTCTCTGTATTGGTGGTTTAGCGCTTCTATTTGATTATAATAATAATTCTCTGTATTGGACTGAAGAAACCACTGCTTGACGAAAACTTTCCTCAAACATTCCCAACTTGTGGGTTTTGTAAACCTTTTAAATTGTTATCCGGGGTTCTATGATAAAGTGTTGGTCGGATTAAACACTGGAAACTCAAATAGAGGCGTGCTATTACGAAATAAATGAAGAGGACCCAGACCTGCCTGTCTACCACTTGCTATATGCCTAGTTGGGAAGTGAGGGACTGGCCTCTGGGCTCACTCACTGGGTCATAGGGGAACGTGACGTCATGACTAGCAAGGGAGTCTCGCTATAAATGATACTATCCTTATATATGTACTACACAATTATTACACTGTTAACAGCTCGGCGACGCTAACGTATGGCGTCCCGATATGCAGCTAAACTAATACCTAGGATAGACGGTAGACATTTCAGGCTCTGGGCTGATTCTATGCAATGCTAGGAAACATTGTATACAACAGCATAAAAAATCGAACGTAATTCATTACAAATCATGCTGGATCATTACATTAATGAGATTATACTTAACAAAAAATAGACTGATCGATCATTGTTCATGTGATCTATGGATTCAGAGGAAACTTATTGACAAAGTAGAAAGTGTTTAACAGAAAAGGCAAACTTGGTGCACATCAGTCTTTTACTGTTAAATCTCGGAATTTGGAGAGAATGTGAACATTAATTAAAAAAAAAAATCCACAATTAAATGGACATACTTTAAGGCTTACTAACACACACACACACACACACACACACACACACACACACACACACACACACACACACACACACACACACACACACACACACACACGCACGCACGCACACGCGAGTTGAATACTCCTTGGGCTATACTAATCATGTATACAGGTTAAATAAAAAAAAAGGTCACAATACCGTGGCTGGAATAATACACAAATAACCCGCACATAGAAGAGAGCAGCTTACCACGACGTTTCGGTCCGACTTGGACCATTTACAAAGTCACAGTAACTTTGCTAGGGTGAGTTTTGCATATGCAGAGTGGTTATTATCTGTAGGGGGTCATATCCTGTAGAAACGGCTAACAGGTGCCGTGACTGAGGGAGATCATCCTCAATATTAATAGATGAAACTGAGGATCACTTGTGGTACATTCCCGGAGTCATAGTGTCTGTGGTCCCGTCTCAATCACATTAAATCTGCAAGTATCTCATGTAGACACAGAAAGAGAGTATCTGTGACTTACCTGTGACCAGTTTTGAGGGGTTTTCTGCCCTTGCTTTTCTGCCTGAGGCCAGGCTTCCTTATTGATTGTGCATACAGGCTTTTTCTATTAGTTGCCCGCTAACCCACATAGCCATAACAGTCTTGTTGATCTGGCATAGTTTTCTGCACACTTGGACGTCCAGCTGGGGTGGAAATATGCACCAGCTTAATATAAACACACAACTATTCTGGTTTTCTTCTTGTGGGGTATTTTCTGTGTCAAATGCTTTTACGTTAATTCACCAATATGAATGAATATCACTTGACTACGGATCCAGGTGAGTTAGGCTTTGCATTGATGAAACGTTCATGTGATTCTTTAGCTTTGGGATTACAGTTATGAACAGACAAATGAACGCTGCAGAAACCTTATTCTGAAGTTTTTTTCCATTAGAATAATGCTATGGGTTATAAGATGGAAGGTAGTAAGTTGTATAATCACTGGAAAATATGTATTGTGTATTAAGTAGTGAAGAGGGAATGCCACGAGCAAAGGTCTCTTCCTGTAGCTGCCATAGGCTGCCTGGCGCTGTCCCCCCCCCTCTCTCTCTCACCACAAGATGTGCCTTACATGGGTCAGTAGGACTATTACTATTATGTTCTTAGCTCTTCAGCAACATATGGATAATTAATTGCACATTTATCTTGTAATTAGACACAACTGTCGACCTTGATATATTAGCTTGTTCACACTATCCTGCTACCAGCCCATTCACACTATCCTGCTACCAGCCCATTCACACTATCCTGCTCCTAGCTGGCCTAGGTTCCATCACCTGACATCCCTCATCAACCTTGGGCAACTGCAGAAGTTTTAGCTGCCAGTTATATTTAGACTTCCGGCGGCTAGTTTAGGGTATGTTTAGAGGCGTTTTGACAGACGAGGTTCACGTGCCCACACCGTGCTGGACACTCACCTCTCGCTCTGCTACACTTTTGACACCACACCACTGGAAATAGAACAACTATTTTCATCTTGGAATGTAATCAGTGGTGTGTGTATGAGAGAGAGAGAGAGGGAGAAGGGGGTTTGGTTAGGGGTAGGTTGGTAGTTATGATTCGGGTTGTGTTGGAGAGGCTAGTTTGGGGGAAGTTTTGAGGTGTTAATAAGCGTGGGTAAACTTAGTGGTCACTAAGTGTGTTTAGGTGTATTATTAGATGTTGGTTATATTAATATTATGTTTTTTTTGGCTGAGTTATTTTTATTTAATTGTGTTAATGATGGTTGCATGTCGTTGTGTAATGATTCTTGAGTTGTGTACCTATTTAAGATTGTTTAACTGGATAAAACATCTTTAACACTGCTTTGTTCTTTTGAAAATTAATGCAGTATTATATAGTTATAAGAGAAAGATACTGAAATATATGTAAGTAAACCTACCTTGGCTTTTATGCCCTGCGCCAGTATTCCAATGTGTATATACCATTGATATTTTTTATGCTGTCTATTTTAGTCGAACTGTTTCCTTCCGTGTGCGTAAATTCTTGGATGTGTGTGTGTGTGTGTGCGTAAATTCTTGGATGTGTATGTGTTCCTTGACTGGCGTTGTTATGGGTGAGTGTTGGGCCAGGACCGGGCTGGATGATACACCAGGATAAATTTAGCCCGTGCATAATTTGGAACAAGCGTATGAGTGAGAAGAAGTCCGTCAAGTGTGGCAGTGAGAATAATGGCAGTTAATGTTTGTAGCTGCAGCGGCGGTGGTGGTGAATCTTCATTCTCTTAATACGTGTCTCCTCAGGTTCTTTCAAGTTATTCAAAGCAGAAGATTTGTTGTAAATGATTTCTATGCTGACCGATGTTGTGCCAGTGTTGTTGCTTACTTCTGGTACAGGTATTGCTTTCTGCTACTTATGCTGACCGATGTTGTACCAGTGTTGTTGCTTACTTCTGGTACAGGTATTGCTTGCTGCTACTTATGCTGGCCGATGTTGTGCCAGTGTTGTTGCTTACTTCTGGTACAGGTATTGCTTGCTGCTACTTATGCTGTAACTATTGTTTCTTCGCATAACTTTGTTCAAGGAAAGGAACACTTAAATGAAAGGTGTATAGTAGATAGATCATTATTTATTTAATAACTGAGTGTTTAGATTAGGTAGGTAATTAGGTAGAGATAGTAATAATATCCTGTGTGATTAGTCGGTCACCAGGAATGTAGGAGTACAGAAGTAAACAAACTGATAACCGATCTCAGGTATGCTACAATATGTAAAGGAAAAGGCGGGAAGGAGCCCATATTGAAGTCATAACTGCAAGAGGAAAAAAACAACTTATTGCGCTCTAGGCCGATGAGGTGAAGATAGTGTCTTGTGAGTGAGTGGATTATCATGTCCTATTGAAGATATACTAAGACAGGTGTATAAAATGACTTTCAAATGATTACCATTATTTTCTTCAAAATTCAAATAATTATTGAGGTAGTCCCTTACATCAGTATTCTCTTGACGTGTTCAACCTGCTACACATTGCTTGATGTGCTCAACCTGCTGCACATTGCTTGATGTGTTCAACCTGCTGCACATTGCTTGATGTGTTCAACCTGCTACACATTGCTTGACGTGTTCAACCTGCTACACATTGCTTGATGTGCTCAACCTGCTACACATTGCTTGATGTGCTCAACCTGCTGCACATTGCTTGATGTGCTCAACCTGCTGCACATTGCTTGATGTGCTCAACCTGCTACACATTGCTTGATGTGTTCAACCTGCTACACATTGCTTGATGTGCTCAACCTGCTACACATTGCTTGATGTGCTCAACCTGCTGCACATTGCTTGATGTGCTCAACCTGCTGCACATTGCTTGATGTGTTCAACCTGCTACACATTGCTTGATGTGTTCAACCTGCTACACATTGCTTGATGTGCTCAACCTGCTACACATTGCTTGATGTGCTCAACCTGCTGCACATTGCTTGATGTGCTCAACCTGCTGCACATTGCTTGATGTGCTCAACCTGCTACACATTGCTTGATGTGTTCAACCTGCTACACATTGCTTGATGTGTTCAACCTGCTACACATTGCTTGATGTGCTCAACCTGCTACACATTGCTTGATGTGCTCAACCTGCTGCACATTGCTTGATGTGCTCAACCTGCTGCACATTGCTTGATGTGCTCAACCTGCTACACATTGCTTGACGTGTTCAACCTGCTACACATTGCTTGATGTGCTCAACCTGCTACACATTGCTTGACGTGTTCAACCTGCTACACATTGCTTGATGTGCTCAACCTGCTACACATTGCTTGACGTGTTCAACCTGCTACACATTGCTTGATGTGCTCAACCTGCTACACATTGCTTGATGTGTTCAACCTGCTACACATTGCTTGATGTGCTCAACCTGCTGCACATTGCTTGATGTGCTCAACCTGCTGCACATTGCTTGATGTGCTCAACCTGCTACACATTGCTTGACGTTTTCAACCTGCTACACATTGCTTGATGTGCTCAACCTGCTACACATTGCTTGATGTGCTCAACCTGCTACACATTGCTTGATGTGTTCAACCTGCTACACATTGCTTGATGTGTTCAACCTGCTACACATTGCTTGATGTGCTCAACCTGCTACACATTGCTTGATGTGCTCAACCTGCTACACATTGGGACTAACACCTCAAGCCCTTTCATATACGCATTTCTAGAAATTCTAGGAAGCAGCCACATGCCGTACTGGTAATTCGACTAGGTAATAATAGTGTTAACTCACGCTCAAGAAGATCCTATCTATGGAGTCTGGACTTGAAGGCAGTATTGTAATTCAGTCCACTTATCCAGGGTAGGGAGTGTATTACCTGCTTCAGGCTCCCAGTGTCCACTGCCGAAATCTCTTGAGATCACTTTATCCATATCCAGTCCTAGGCAGGATAATAAGAAGGATGCACAAGGTACAGCAGAAGTCGCTTAACATAAAATAATTTTTAGCTATACTGATCTGGCAAAAAAAATAAGTATCTTAATATGGTGGGTGCAGTAGTGAGTTTGTTAGCTTGTGGTTTAGTAGAAATATTCTGTGCAATATTAACGTATTTTTGTTTTGTTTTACACGGTTGTAGGATAAGCAGAAAATAGAAAATAATGTTTCACGCTGTAAATTATTGGGTTGTAGGCTTGCCTTTCTATCTGATATAAATTGATATTTTAATGTATTTGCTCAACAGTTTCTGAAAGATCTGCATTGTATTAGGGGTTACGTTATTAGTCTAAATTATACTGTTCTTTAAATCTCTATACAAAAAGTCTTCGCTGATCGAATTCAAAGACTTGGGGGCTGGAGCCTGCGCAGAGAGGAGTCATTACAGTCTTTAAAAATCACTGATATAGCCCTCTTCCCCTAACAAAGATTATTTAAAAACGATTAGAAGAAGTATAGACCGATTATGTCACAAAATGGGTTGGGGATCGAACTCGTGGTAGGCGAGTCCTAACTAAGACTTGCAGGCCAATAGGTTCGAAGTCCACCCGTTCGGTGATTTCTTTGCAGTCACGTTATTGCGAGTTATAGACCAATTACACAGACGTCGCACATTATCAAAATCCTTAACTTTTAAAAAAAAACAAGATTGTTAAACTCGTGGATTCACAATTATTGTACCCCGGGACAAAACGGGTTTAGAGCAGGTCGCTTCTGCCTCTACCAATTACTGTACCACTACGACATTGGCTTTGATGCACTGGAAGACCAAAAAATGCTGATGTATGTATGCATAGAATTTGCAAAAGTCTTGGACAAGTGCGATTGTGGTGTAATACCGCCCAGAATGAGTGCAAAAGAAATAACTTAATTGTACTTATGGATATTTACCTTAGCAACAAAACTACCCCAAGAGCAATAGTCAACGAAGTAAAATCAGAGGTTGTCACAATGTAAATCTGTTTCTCAAGGCATAGTACTCACCGTAATTCTTTCTCATTCTCATATCCGACATAGACGGAGACAAATATTAGCAATGTATCATCCTTTTCAGACAGTATTAAAATTCGAATGAGTGACGTCCATTCAGGAGAGCAAATCTCCAAGCTGGTATTAACCGGGACACAGAAAATGTTATGACTTTCTACACGGATAAATTTCAGTAATTTTGTTACGGACTGTAAGATTAATGTATAGAGTTAAAGAGTTATAATGTCAGAGCATCTAAGATGCAGAGATCACAACAGTGTTACATAACCACAACGAAGATGATAGTACCTTCAAAATAAGGAATATCAACCCAGTGATGATATTCGTTTAGGCACTTGTCCTCTCTTCACTGTGATGCTGCTTAGTACTGACAGCGTCTTTCAAGGTAGGCGAAATAGCAAATCTAGAGAATGTAGAAAGAACTTTCACTGCTCGTATAAAGTCAGTCAGGCACTTGTTGGGATACCTTAAGTGCCTGCAACATAGACGAGAAAAATATATCATAATTTACACAACCTATTGAAGCAAGAGTCTCGGCAAACAGCGCAAAATAACCCCTAATAAAATTGCAAGGATGCAATGAGTATAACTTGTTAAGTGTAAAAGGGACCAAGGCTTTTCACCATCGCCCCTTCATACATAGGGGAATTTTCAAAACCAGGCCTGGTTTAGGACTGAGCTGCGGGGACAGTGACCCCCCGGAATCGTCTACAAGTCATCTGCTTTGAATTATTTCTCAACATAGTCTGGTCTTTCTGAGAGGTAAGGGGCAGTGTGGAGGGGGCAGTGAAGGTTACCTGGCCGTCGGCTGTTGTTGGCCTTGACTGAGGGAGGGGAGAGCGGCGGGGGTACAAGTCAGACTGGCCTCACCCATCCAACCTGTCTAACCTCAGCCCATTCTCGCACCACAAATGATATTCGTACACATTTGAACGTTTCTAGTTATTTTCGATCACCTCGTTACCAGACGTATTGCGGCCGATTTTGTTTAATTTTCATATTTGCTATTAAACATGTAAGGTAATTAGATCACCCCAGGCAAAGGGTCCAAGGCTTTCAACACCCTCTCTTCATATACAAGTGCAATTACCAACTGACATTTGCTTGTCTTCAAAAGGGAATTTGATAAATCCCTCAAGCCATTCCTGATCAGCCGAGCTGTGGTGCATACGTTGGATTTCGTGCGGTTAGCACCAACAGCCTGGTTGATGAAGCCATTAACTCTGTTGCCGAGGCGGTCAGCAGGGAATCCTGTCCTTAGGGAGGGCTGCAAGGGTAGAAGGGCCCCTGAAACTAGTGACAGGTATGGAAGCGGGGCGCGGGGGCGATGATCGTGAAACCGAGTACAGGAAAACACTTCCTAACGTACCTTTGAAGAGTTTCGAGAGTTTATCTACCCTCTGAGCCCGGCCATGGACCAGGCTCGTAACGTAACCATGTACGAGTTAAAGAAGCTTCAAGAAATTTAACTTTGAGTAGCTGAGGCTATCTATCGACTGGGAGGCCTGGTCAGGGAGCGGGCCGTCAGGGCGCTCACCCCCGAAATCGACTCCAGGTAGACCTGGTAAAAAAAAATAAATATTTAATTAAGTATTAGTTGGTATCCTTCAAGAGGCTACGGTGAAGCCTTGTGATGGGTTCTTGATCACACTTGATTACCTCCAACACCTGAAGGAAACCTCAAGATGATACTCTCAAAGATTCATTTGACATCAGAAGTATGACTCCTACGAGTTTCTGCCCTTCCCTTGAAAACAATTTGTGTTATCCTTAAGTGTTTTGGACTTGTATGCCTATTGCAGTGTGTGACACCACTAGCCAGCCTCGTAATGTATTGTGTGCGTAGTATGTTATGTATATACCATTTTGTGTGTGCGCGCGCGCTCGTTCGTGCTCACCATATTTTTGTTCATACGTTATAAACTCCCAAAATTTTTGTACCCTGTAATCTATGTAAGCATTTGTCTTTACATAACTTGGCGCACTGTTAATGGTTATTTTTCTTCCTTACAGGTAAGTGTGTGTGGATACACGTGAGGCAGGATGTGGGGACTGTGGTAGCAAACTGTGCTGCTCCCTGGTAGCAACAGTTTGCTTGACTTGGCACTTAATAAACAAGTCTGCCCACACGGTTTTCAAAATACAAGTAAGTATAAGGTGGTAGTTACTGTTGGGTCACTGTGTGAAGTGAGAGAGTGAGCTTCCTTCTCGTGTATGTTCTCCCGGCTTGGTGCCTGGCCTCAAAGCCTCTCTTGTTTACTTCATGGTTCCTGGAATCATCGTCCCCGCGGAACGCTGTCAGAGTAGGCTTCTTTCTTCATAGCGTGGTCAGTCAGATGCTTAGTATCATTTTTATTGACGAGACATCTCGCCTGCTCAGCAGGCTAGAGATACCAAACTGTTGCACAAGGCTTACTCATTCACTTGTCAGTACTGTTGATGTTTGCTACACGCACTCCCACCTTGGTACCACTGACCACCTGGGAAGTAGGTTGGGTTAGCTAGCTTAAGCGACAACCACATAATCATAACTTTTTTTTTTGTTTAATTATTATTGTAATATAACATAATAATGTAGTAGATCAACCAGGCTGTGATGGATATGTGGGCAGGCAGGCCGCTAACAGCAACAGCCTCGTAGACTAGGCAATCAACGGGCAGGAAAACTAAAACAGGAAGATCACGGGTAAATCCCCACGTACCCACACTGGAATACTTCAGGATGTCCTTACACATTGGTTCTGCATTTTTTCCAAGGATTGAACCCACAGCGGTCAGCTGCTGCCCACGTAACTATTTTTGCTGCTGAGCAAGAGCTCCACCTGACATAAGCAAAGTTATACTTTACGCTGGACCTAGGAATCTAACCTTATAATAATATAATATCTTTATTTCTACAAGTACATGTACAAGGTATACAGGCATACCTGACATCAATGACATACTACTATATAGAAAGCCGCTTGTTATGCACAGCATTTTGAGCAAATTAGGCCAATTTTGTCCCAGGATGCGACCCACACCAGTCGACTAACACCCAAGTACCCATTTTACTGATGGGTAAACATAGACAACCGGTGTAAGGAAACACGCCCAATGTTTCTACCCTCGCCGGGAATCGAACCCGGACCCTCGCCGTATGAAGCGAGAGTTTTAGCCACCAGGCCACGAGGCACCGTGGACGTTTCTTTTGTAAGGTGAACCCTCTGACCCGTTTTTTTTTTTTAATAAAATTGTTGACATCATCTTTGTATTGTTGGCATGTTTTACGTGATAATTGTCATAGTAGAAACACCCGCAGTGTGCTGCTACCGAGCTATGTATGACACTGTAGTTATATTGTGGGAAGTAGAAACACCCGTAGTGTGCTGCTACCGAGCTATGTATGACACTGTAGTTATATTGTGGGAAGTAGAAACACCGTAGTGTGCGCTACCGAGCTATGTATGACACTGTAGTTATATTGTGGGAAGTAGAAACACCCGCAGTGTGTTGCTACCGAGCTATGTATGACACTGTAGTTATATTGTGGGAAGTAGAAACACCCGCAGTGTGCTGCTACCGAGCTATGTATGACACTGTAGTTATATTGTGGGAAGTAGAAACACCCGTAGTGTGCTGCTACCGAGCTATGTATGACACTGTAGTTATATTGTGGGAAGTAGAAACACCCGCAGTGTGTTGCTACCGAGCTATGTATGACACTGTAGTTATATTGTGGGAAGTAGAAACACCCGTAGTGTGCTGCTACCGAGCTATGTATGACACTGTAGTTATATTGTGGGAAGTAGAAACACCCGCAGTGTGTTGCTACCGAGCTATGTATGACACTGTAGTTATATTGTGGGAAGTAGAAACACCCGCAGTGTGCTGCTACCGAGCTATGTATGACACTGTAGTTATATTGTGGAAGTAGAAACACCCGTAGTGTGCTGCTACCGAGCTATGTATGACACTGTAGTTATATTGTGGGAAGTAGAAACACCCGCAGTGTGTTGCTACCGAGCTATGTATGACACTGTAGTTATATTGTGGGAAGTAGAAACACCCGCAGTGTGTTGCTACCGAGCTATGTATGACACTGTAGTTATATTGTGAGAAGTAGAAACACCCGTAGTGTGCTGCTACCGAGCTATGTATGACACTAGTTATATTGTGGGAAGTAGAAACACCCGTAGTGTGTTGCTACCGAGCTATGTATGACACTGTAGTTATATTGTGGGAAGTAGAAACACCCGCAGTGTGCTGCTACCGAGCTATGTATGACACTAGTTATATTGTGAGAAGTAGAAACACCCGTAGTGTGCTGCTACCGAGCTATGTATGACACTGTAGTTATATTGTGAGAAGTAGAAACACCCGTAGTGTGTTGCTACCGAGCTGTGTATGACACTGTAGTTATATTGTGAGAAGTAGAAACACCTGCAGTGTGTTGCTACCGAGCTATGTATGACACTGTAGTTATATTGTGAGAAGTAGAAACACCCGTAGTGTGTTGCTACCGAGCTATGTATGACACTGTAGTTATATTGTGGGAAGTAGAAACACCCGCAGTGTGTTGCTACCGAGCTATGTATGACACTGTAGTTATATTGTGGGAAGTAGAAACACCCGTAGTGTGTTGCTACCGAGCTATGTATGATACTAGTTATATTGTGAGAAGTAGAAACACCCGTAGTGTGCTGCTACCGAGCTATGTATGACACTAGTTATATTGTGGGAAGTAGAAACACCCGTAGTGTGTTGCTACCGAGCTATGTATGACATTGTAGTTATATTGTGGGAAGTAGAAACACCCGTAGTGTGCTGCTACCGAGCTATGTATGACACTGTAGTTATATTGTGGGAAGTAGAAACACCCGCAGTGTGCTGCTACCGAGCTATGTATGACACTGTAGTTATATTGTGGGAAGTAGAAACACCCGTAGTGTGCTGCTACCGAGCTATGTATGACACTGTAGTTATATTGTGGGAAGTAGAAACACCCGCAGTGTGTTGCTACCGAGCTATGTATGACACTGTAGTTATATTGTGGGAAGTAGAAACACCTGCAGTGTGCTGCTACCGAGCTATGTATGACACTGTAGTTATATTGTGGGAAGTAGAAACACTCGCAGTGTGCTGCTACCGAGCTATGTATGACACTGTAGTTATATTGTGGGAAGTAGAAACACCCGCAGTGTGTTGCTACCGAGCTATGTATGACACTGTAGTTATATTGTGGGAAGTAGAAACACCCGCAGTGTGTTGCTACCGAGCTATGTATGATACTGTAGTTATATTGTGGGAAGTAGAAACACCCGTAGTGTGCTGCTACCGAGCTATGTATGACACTGTAGTTATATTGTGGGAAGTAGAAACACCCGCAGTGTGCTGCTACCGAGCTATGTATGACACTAGTTATATTGTGGGAAGTAGAAACACCCGTAGTGTGCTGCTACATTATGTATGATAGCTACTTCGTGGGAGACGCAGATTATTAAAACTTGAATGGTAATGTAGAAGGACTCGAGAAAATAGTGAGGCACTGGAGGTAGTGAAATGAGAGGCGCTGGTGAAGGTGGGTGGGTGTCAGCCACCTTCACAAATGACATAATGAGGATACCTACATCCCTTAGTTAAATAACAGTAAGTTCAACACCTTCTGTTTCGTCTTTCTGAACGCTATCAATGTCAAAGGCTGAAAAACTGCTCCGACAAATTACTCTTGGAATTTAATCCGAGTAATTACAAGCAGATGAGGATCCAGTGAGGAGAGCGTAAACTTAAAATGGCGTCCTTGCCAGGGTTGGGAGGGAAAGGTAAGGAAACAATGCGCATCGGTGGAAGAAAAGGAACTTGAGGCCAGACAAATATATCACCAGATAAGTAAATAACACTAAAACATGGGCAGCATGCGCAGGACAGCAAATTATAGAATAATATTCTAGATCCTATTCAAAGAATCATTTAGGTGAGTACACGGCATATGTAATGCCTATCAGAGTATGTTGTCCCAGTGTGAAAATCCCACCTTCAGAAGTACGTTCAAGAGCTAAAGAAGGTTTAAAGGTTTTCAACAACAATTGATTCGTAGCCGAGAAAATGCGATATGCGAAACTCTGAGAAGTAAATCTGATTATGTGGGGATGAAAGAGGTGAATGGATGACATAATCACGACATAGTAAGAGGCACCGACAGGGTAGACATATATGCAGAGTTCTAGAGCAAGTAACCAGGAACAAGGTGCCAAAGATACAAACTAAAGACTGGTATGTCATAAGAAATTATTTAATCTCACCGTGGTAGTAATGTGTAACAGGCTAGAGTAGGCGGTGGTTGAAAGTCTAAACTTTCTCAAAGACAACTCTGACTACAGGTCGGGAAGCTGGGTGAGGTGTATAGTTTATCATACATACAAACATACCTGAAGGATGCTTCCGGGGATCAACTCCCCCGCTGACTGGTCCCACACCAGTTCTTTTAGTAGATTAAATACTAACCATGCATGCAGACCAACGTACGACTCGCAGCTTGGCTGGTCAGGCACCGAAGAATTCGTTTAGTTCCCTTTAGAAGAGAGATCCAGAGGTTTGTTGGTAATTTTCCCTATGCACGGAGAGAGGGCATTAAAGCGTCTGCAGCCTCAGAAACTAGAGTTCTCTCTTAGTGTACTCGTCGTGTCCCTCCATTTTTTTTGAGATATATTTCACCGTTTGACATGTATCTTGTTTTCATGCGGTATGATTTCGGTGTGCAGGTTTGGTACCAGTCCCTTTAGGATTTTCCAGGTGTAAATTATCATGTACGTTTCTCGCCCACATTCCAAGGAATACAGTTGAAGGTACTTAGTTCTCAGTAGTTCAGGTGGACGATTGAGTGTTTACGAGCGGTGAAAGTTCTCTGTAAGTTGTCTAGTATAGTGTTCCATGCTGGAGAAAACAAGTGACTTGAAGAGTATCGTCATGGGCTCAGCATATTTTGACTTGAAACTTCTAGTTATTTAGCCTATCATTTTCTTTACGGTAACAATAATAATAATAATATTGTCAATATGATAATGGTATACATTAGCGACTAGTTGATAAGTAAGACAGATATGCAACAGTTAGGTACCTATATTTCGAAACGTTTCGCCTACACAGTAGGCTTCTTCAGTCGAATACAGAGGAGGCAGCAGTAGAGATGTAAAGACGATGTAATCAGTCCATCACCCTCGAAGACTTAGTTTTGAAGTGGCCGATCACTTGACATTATCACTCCCAAGTCTCGCATACGGAGTTTCTGCTACATTGAATGATTTCAGTTTGTCTTGTACTCCGCTTCAATCTGCATTTCTTCCATAGCGGAGCAACTGAACATCATTGAACATCATGTTGTCTGAGGCCCACTGAAATAAGTGATTTATATTCTCTTTTGAGATAATGGTATCATCAGCAAAGAATGTTTTGATTTATGTCCTTGTCAGTGTCGGCTGTAAACAATGAGAAAGGGAAGTGGGACGAGTACTGGGCTTAAGAGGAACAACCTTTCACTGTAGCAGCCTCAGTTGCACTTGCCCACATTAAGGATGTGAGTGTGTGATGAGAGATGATCAGCGAGCTCCATCTTCGTCAATACTACACATACCTGTGAATGATGAATGCATTGCATGTGGCAACCTCTGACTTCACTATGTTTTCTGTTTCTCTCTGTGGGTTCTATTTGTTAAGTTAAATAGGCAGATGGATATTTAACTTACTACTGCTACGAGTGAAGTCAGAGGCTGCCACGCAGTGCATTCATTATTCACAAGTATGTGTAGTATTGGCAAAGAAAAGATGGTCCTCCCTGATAATCTCGTCACAGCCTCACTCTTAATCTGAGTAACTGGAACTGATTTAATCCTTCACTTTCCTCGCATTAGACCTGAGTACCGCTCGCCCCCTCCAATGGAGATTGTATATTATATTGTGTTGAATTCTCCAGTGTGACGTAGGACCTATAATTTGGGAAGAATAATGGATACGATTTTTAGCTTCCGTTTAATGGACCTTGAATTGTTTATATTGTATTGTAATGATTCTTGTAATCTGACAGAAAATTAGTCAAGTTAACAGCAAGTTAGCTTAATTTGTTACAATTATTACAATCAGTAAATTGTCGACGCTGGCCTCAAATTGATAATTTTAACAACTTTGCATGTGGTTATTCAACCACATGGTTATATTGTTTTGTGTTTTTCCAAATCATGCAAATAATCATTCAGCGTAGCCATGCAGAATTAATTAAATACAGAAGTTTCCTTCAAGGTGAAAATAACTTGCATAGAGCCTCCTTTATTGTGTCGTTGCCACCTGTGTACTAGCAGTGTAAACACGACGTATATGTATGTTGATATGTTGCTGCACTAGTGGCAGCTCCTCTCCCATGTTGTAGGAGACAGATGGTGCACAGTTGGTTACCGTTAAACTTAGTTGCTGGTCGAGTTGAAATACTTGACAAGTGCGTGTGTGTGCGTGCACGAATGCTGTTTGTTTGCTTTGTGTGAGGAAGGATGAGGGTGCATGGGTGCGTTCATGCGTGTGTACATTTATCTTGAGTGTGCGAGTGTTGAGCTTCAGCTCATGGACCCCATCTCTTTCCCTCCTCTCGGTTGATTTCTTCTAGACGTGTTGTGTGTGTATTAGTGTTCTTCTTCTATGTCCTCCTCCAGCCTCTTCCTCTACTGTCAACGTTAAGAAAAACAAAGTTCTCTTACCCTGTGTACGAGCCAAGAACTAGCATGCTTATAAGATACATAGTGAGCGTGTGTGTGTGTGTGTACTCACCTAATTGTGGTTGCAGGGGTCGAGACTCAGCTCCTGGCCCCGCCTCTTCACTGATCGCTACTGGGTCCCTTCTCTCCCTGCCCCATGAGCTTTATCATACCTCGTCTTAAAGCTGTGTATGGTTCCTGCCTCCACTACATCACTTGCTAGACTATTCCACTTCCTGACTACTCTATGGCTGAAGAAATACTTCCTAACATCCCTTTGACTCATCTGATTCTTCAACTTCCAATTGTGGCCCCTTGTTTCTGTGTCCCCTCTCTGGAATAACCTGTCTCTATCCACCTTGTCTATTCACCGCAGTATTTTGTATGTCGTTATCATGTCACCCCTAACCTTCCTGTCCTCCAGTGTTGTCAGGCCGATTTCCCTTAACCTTTCTTAGTAGGACATTCCCCTTAGCTCTGGAACTAACCTTGTCGCAAACCTTTGCACTTTCTCTAATTTCTTGACGTGCTTGACCAGGTACGGGTTCCAAACTGGCACTGCTTACTCTAGTATGGGCCTGACGTACACGGTGTAGTGTCTTGAACGATTCCTTACTAAGGTATCGGAATGCTATTCTCAGGTGTGTGTACCCACCTAATTGTGGTTGCAGGGGTCAAGACTTAGCTCCTGGCCCGGCCTCTTCATTGTGTGCGCGCGTGCGAGTGTGTGTGTGCGGGTGTACTCACCTAGTTGTGGTTGCAGGGGTCGATTCATAGCTCCTGGCCCCATTGCAGTGCCTTCCCTGTTATTCCTGCCTGGTCCTCCAGCTTTTGCACTAATCTCTTGTGTGGAACTGTGTCAAACGCCTTCTTACAGTCCAAGAAAATGCAATCTACCCACCCCTCTCTCTCTTGTCTTACTGCCGTCACCCTGTCATAGAACTCCAGTAGGTTTGTGACGCAGGATTTCCCATCCCTGAAACCATGCTGGCTCTGTGTGTGTGTGTGTGTGTGCTGGTGTGTGTGTGCATATGTACTCACCTAGTTGTACTCACCTAGTTGTGGTTGCAGGTGTCGATGCACAGCTTCTGGCCCCGCCTCTTCACTGGCCGCTACTCGGTCTCACTATCCGCTCCATGAGCGTTATCATACCTCTCCTTAAAGCTATGTATAGATCCTGCAAGTCGTTATCATATCCCCTCTATCTCTCATGTCTTCCAGTGTCGTCAGGTCGATTTCCCGTAACCTCTCCTCGTAGGACATACCCCTTAGGTCCGGGACTAGGCTTGTTGCAAACCTTTGCACTTTCTCTAGTTTCCTTACATGCTTGGCTTGGAGCTTGATTGACCAGAGCGTCGGTAAGATGGGGAAGGAAGAAGGATGGGTAAGGATGGAAAAAGGGAAATAGGTGGGAGGGGAGAGGGGGAGGTTAGGGTTATAAAGGTAAGTGGCCTATCCACTTTGGCGCAACATAATAAGTGTGTGTATGTAGAGTAATACATAAGTAAATTTTATGAGGAGGATATGCCTTCACCCCATCAGTTGCACACAGGTATACTACTGTATCACAGCATGACACTGAGTTGGCAGAATGCATACTATTTATAGTAATATTTTTTTTTTTTTTTTTCGGGAAAGGTTGCCGCAAAAGGTGGTAGTTTCTGGGCATTCGGTGTTGATGGTGGTTAGCCCGGTACTCGACGAGCAGTTTCAACAGGTGGTAGTTGTTGGGCTTTTGATGTTCACAAATACCAGAAACAGCACCGGTCCTAGGACTGATCCCTGTGGCACCCCGCTCGTTACAGGTGCCCACTCTGACACCTCGCCACGTACCATGACTCGCTGTTGTCTTCCTGACAGGTATTCCCTGATCCATTGTAGTGCCTTCCCTGTTATTCCTGCCTGGTCCTCCAGCTTTTGCACTAATCTCTTGTGTGGAACTGTGTCAAACGCCTTCTTACAGTCCAAGAAGAAAATGCAGTCTACCCACCCCTCTCTCTCTTGTCTTACTGCCGTCACCCTGTCATATAACTTCAGTAGGTTTGTGACGCAGGATTTCCCATCCCTGAAGCCATGCTGGCTGTCGTTGATAAGCTCATTCCTTTCTAGGTGCTCCACCACTCTTCTCCTGATAATCTTATCCATGACCTTGCATACTATACATGTCAGTGACACTGGTCTGTAGTTTAGTGCTTCGTGTTTGTCTCCTTTTTTAAAAATTGGGACTACATTTGCTGTCTTCCATACCTCAGGTAGTCGCCCTGTTTCGATAGACGTGTTGAAGATTGTTGTTAGTGGTACACATAGCTCCTCTGCTCCTTCTCTCAGGACCCATGGAGAAATTTTATCCTGCCCCATCGCCTTTGAGGTATCTTGCTCGCTTAGCAGCCTCTTCACTTCCTCCTCAGTTGTATGTATTAAGAACATAAGAACATAAGAAAGAAGGAACACTGCAGCAGGCCTACTGGCCCATGCGAGGCAGGTCCAAATCTCCAACGGCTTAAGCCAATGCCCCCGACCCAGCCAGGTCAGGTTACATTCACTTAAGGAAGGAGCACGGCATCTGACCTAGTAGCACAAACTAGTCAAGTACAACTCACACCCACCCGCACCCACTCATATATTTATCTAGCCTATTTTTAAAACTACACAACGTTTTAGCCTCTATAACTGTACTCGGGAGTTTGTTCCATTCATCGACAACTCTATTACCAAACCAATGCTTTCCTATATCCTTCCTGAATCTGAATTTATCCAATTTAAAGCCATTGCTGCGAGTCCTGTCAATACTAGATATTTTTAGCACGCTATTTACATCCCCTTTATTTATTCCTGTTTT
>WNWK01021542.1:0-33941 GCA_009830355.1 Cherax destructor
TTTCGTTTGACCTCCATTGGACCATTACATTCATTGTTAAACACTGAGTCTCGACCCTGCAACCACAATTAGGTGAGTACCTGAAAAAAGCGAAGGGGGCTTTCCTCTATGCTTTTGTATCTTCGGTGATATCACCTTCGAAGACCCAAACTTCCCTCTCTTACCTAATCGCTCCTTGTCCAAAACCTTTCCCTGTACACCTATCCTACCTCCCTTTGCTACATCAACCCATGTTTTTTTACTGACTCGACCTGGCATGGGGAAATCCTCATCCAAAGTTTCACCCGACCTCTTCCGGGACTCACCCGAGACCTCCATCTCCTCCTCACCCTCTGCCACATCTCCTCTGTGCACCTCCACTCGCACCTCTTGAACCAATGCCATCTGCATTCCATCACTTTTGCCAACATTCTCTGGTACAATGCTATCCCCTGACCCCACACCAACTGTAGAACAAACCTGTAATTCCCCTGGCAAAGTCCCTGCAAAGAATTCCTGAAATTCTTGAATCAATGGGTCAGGTAACACCAAACCTGCTTCCTCCTGTCCTGAAGCCGCCTCAAGACTCCCAGTTGCCATGTCCTGATTCGTCTGAGGTAAAGTGAGGACACGACCATCCTCATTGTCCACTATTTCACTCCATTTGCCGGTAGACGCCATATCCATCTCTTCCGTTGCTACCGGTAGTTCCTCCCCAACAACAACATTCTCCTTCTGCAACACATCAACACGACTGGGTCGCTGCTGCTCCATCCTCTTGTCGTAAGTTGCCGCCATATGTGCTGCCGAACCACATATCCTACAAGTCCTCTGTCGCCCAGCGTACATTACGTAGACTTGTGTACGAAATCCATCCAAGGTGACATAGGACGGAATCTGGCTCCTTAAGGTCATTTTCAGGGAATATGAACCCTCCAACAGCCCAGCATAAATACCTTGAGCCCATTGTCCAACCGAGGCAGCATAAACAACCCTGTACCAGCTAAATGCCTCCCTGACATCAGCTTCACTTGCCTCAAAAGGCACATTCCGAAGTCGTATCTACGTATAGTAGCTAGAAACATTCCGAAGTCGTACCTCTAGACCGGAGTTGACCTCAATCCTCTTCTCTTGGTATCTATCTACCACCCGGTCGTAAACACTGCTCTCCAGGAATTTCACGAAGATTCTGGCAGAACTATTCAATGCCAATCCACACAATTCACTATGCGATATTCCACAGGTGTCACGTATTATCGCTGGTAACAGTACATCTGCATTGCTGGGATAAATGGCCCCCTGCAATACCTGAACACAGACTGTATTGACTCGGCGCTTACTCCTGTCCGCCATCTTGGTGAAAATCAGTAATATGCGTTGGTACCACCAGGTGCTGGAGCAGTCGCACCCGCACACCACCAAGGCTGTGCTGCAAATGAGTTGCTATTGAATAGAATCAGCCCAGAGCCACCTGCCTGTTCAGCCTATAGAGTTGTATTGTATGTCGAGACGCCATACGTAACATGACAAACTGTCAGTAGTGTACTGAACCTCCTATGTAGTATACTTGTGTAGTATATCATAGTACCAGCTATATTATAGTTAGGCTCCTTTCAACCTGTGATGTCACGAGCCCCTCATGTGAGACGCCAGCTAGAGGCATCTCCCTCATTCCTTGGACAGGCATAGAACTGACAGGTAGGCTGGGCACCTTTTTTCCCTCGCAGACTCTGTCAATATACCAGTTACCAACCATCTCGTGTGTTTCACTATGACCGGCAATATCTCCTAATTACCCACTCGTTATAGTGATGAGTGCACAACACTGTGGTGATGAGTGCACTACACTGTAGTGATGAGTGTACAACACTATGGTAATGCATGCACAGCACTGTGGTGATGCATGCACAACACTGTGCTGATGAGTGCACAACACTGTAGTGATGAGTGCACAACACTATTGTTGCGAACCCTGAACAAGATAATTGGGTTAAGTGGTTGACGGATCACTTGGGTACTGCACATCAGGTGTTACTGGGCTGCAGTACCCGGTGTGACGTCACAGTCAATGTCAGGGCGGAGGGAACCTGCCTTGAGTAGTATGGTCCACGACTTCACTGAGTAACAGTGGCTGACATAAGTCGTTGTATCCCAGCCTGCTGGCTGAACTCAGTTTCCTGTCGACTACGAGAAGTGTAGTATGGTCGACGGCTTCCCTGAGTTAGCTGTGGATGGCATCAGATTGATTGCCTTGTTGTATCCCAACCTGCCATACTGGATTTAGTTTCCTGCTGGCTGAACTCAGTTTCCTGCCGACTACGAGAAGTGTAGTATGATCCATGGCTCGTGTATCGTGAGAAGAGTGACACGCCATGTTGAGGACTTCGGTGTCTGACATAGAGGGTGTGAACCAGCGACGGAGGTGTCTTAGGGGCACAAATAGAGAGGGCGTTATCGAACAGGGTGTCGGTGGTGACACAGTAGCGAGAGCGTGTCATAACGGGACAAGGGTGTTTTGGCACGGAGAGTTGAGGGTTCACACACAGTGCGAGATATCGAGGGCGTCAACAGTGTTGTGTGACTAGTAAATTGTATGTTATGTCAAGTGACATTAAAGGGTCTTGTGACTAGTAAGTTGTGCGATGTCGTGTGATATTAATGTAAGACAGGATAGTTAGTTTGATATCTTTATTATGCACCCCATACCCATCCTGTGGGCGGTAGTCAAAGCATTACAGAGGTACATAATGGGTCCAGGGACTGGACCCCAAAGTTTTGATAGCTGAGCAAGTTACAAACGTAATGAACTAGTCGTGAAATTTAACAATGTGATATTTTTATCCTATAGTACAAATTATTACGCTTATTGTACAAAGACCATGCTCTTGTCTTTATATTTTATGTACAAAGGTTGTACTTTGTTTTATATACATTTTTACTAGTAAAAGAAATATATATCCTTATAAATTTAATGTGTTATTTTATATACCCCGGACATTAACCTTTATTAATTATTGCAGTATTGGATATGAGAGCAGTATCCCCTAGATATCAGGCCGAGTAATCGGGTTTTTGCCCTAGCACTCTAACTAATATTGTAATAACTATGGTGATACGTGCACAACACTGGTGATACGTGCACAATACTGGTGATACGTGCACAACACTGGCGATATGTGCACAACACTACATAGGGGGGTGTTCAGAGTGTCAACGCCCCCGCAGCCCGGTCCATGATCAGGCCGCTGTGGATCAGGACGTGATCAACCTGGCTGTTACTGCTGGCCACACACAATCCAACGTAGGAGAGCCAAAGTCCGGCCTGTCCAGCTCCTTCTTGAAGACATCCATGGATCTAATGGTAATCCCCCTTGTGTATGCTGGGAGGCTGCTGCGCAGTCTTGGGCGCCCCTGCTTTTGATTGAGGGATGTTGCACCGTCTACCGAGTCTTTTCGTTTCGTAGGAGCGATTTCTGTGTGCAGGTTTGAGGCTAGTCCATCTTAAGATTTTCCGGTGTAAATTATGATGCATCTTACTTTCGCATTCCAAGGGGTACAGGTCAAGAAATTTCAAATGGTCCAAGTAATTGAGGTGCTTGACTCTGCTTACACATGCGGTGAAAGTTCTCTATATATTCTTCACATCTGCAATTTCGCCTGCCTTAAAAGGGGCCGCTAGTGTACAGCAGTACTCCGCCTAGAGAAAACAAGCAATTTAAAGAGGATCATCTCTGGCTTGTTTTGAAGGTTCTTTTTATCCATTCCATAATTTTTCTAGTAGATGTGATAATGACATCATTGTGGTCCTTAAAATTGAGATCCTCTGACATTAACACTCCCAGGTTCTCCACATTAGTTTGGTTAGAATGTGTTGAAAACTCTGAAGCTTTTGTTTCCTCAGGTAACTGAAATTTGACCTCGCTGAACTTCATATTGTTTTCTGTGCCCCATTGTATGACATGGTTTATATCCTCAACAAAGGAAGACTTGGTCTTATAGTTTACATCTCTGTCTGTTAGATATAAGGATGAGGAACAGGATGGGAGCAGTACTGTGCCTTGTGGAACGAAGATAATTTAATGTAGCCTCCTCCGACTTTGTTTACTATTACTCTATGAAGTCTGTTGGTTAGAAAGCTAAAGATTCATATACAAACTTTTCGTGTTATTCCTTTATCATGCATTTTGTGCTTTCGTAGTCTGTGTATACTACACCTGCATTCTGTTTGTCCTCCAGTGCATCCAAGACCATGTCATAGTGGTCCAGTAGTTATGAGAGGCAGGAACGACCATCAAGACCATCTCATGGTGGTCCAATAGTTGTGAGAGGCAGGAGCGACTATCAAGACCATGTCATAGTGGTTCAGTAGTTGTGAGAGGCAGGAACGCCCATTCAAGACCATGTCAGTGTTCAGTAGTTGTGAGAGGCAGGAACGCCCATCCAAGACCATGTCAGTGTTCAGTAGTTGTGAGAGGCAGGAACGCCCATCCAAGACCATGTCACAGTGGTCCAGTAGTTGTGAAAGGCAGGATCGCCCATCCAAGACCATGTCAGTGGTCCAGTAGTTGTGAAAGGCAGGAGCGCCCATCCAAGACCATGTTACAGTTGTCCTGTAGCTGTGAGAGGCAGAAGCAACCATCCAAGACCACGTCAAAGTGGTCCAGTAGTTGTGAGAGGCAGGAGCGACCATTAAAGACAACGTCACAGTTGTCCTGTAGTTGTGAGAGGCAGGTGCGCCAATCAAGACCATGTCACAGTGGTGCAGTAGTTGTGAGAGGCAGGAGGGACCATCCAAGACCATGTCATATTGGTCCAGTAGTTATGAGAAGCAGGAGCGACCATCTAAGACCACGTCACAGTGGTCCAGTAGTTGTAAGGTGAGAGGAAGGAGCGACCTTCCAAGACCATGTTATAGTGGTCCAGTAGTTGTGAGAGGCAGGAGGGACCATCAAGATCATGTCACAGTTGTCCTGTAGTTGTGAGAGGCAGGAGCGCCCATCCAAGACCATGTCACAGTTGTCCTGTAGTATTTCTTTTCTTATGCAAAATCAAAGTCGAGAACAACAACCAGTATTGGGCCCCTACTTAAACGGGATGGGTCCTACACAGATGACAGCAAGGAAATGAGTGAGTTACTTAAATCCCAGTATGACTCAGTTTTTAGCGAGCCGCTAAAGAAAATGAAAATCGAAGACCTAAATTATTTTTTTATGAGTGCCACAGAACTTGACAGACGCATGCCTCTCTGACATCACCCTGACGCCAAATGACTTCGAAAAGGCAATGAATGACATACCCGTGCACTCCGCTCCAGGCCCAGACTCATGGAACTCCGTGTTCATCAAGAACTGCAAGAAGCCCCTATCACGTGCTTTTAACATCCTATGGAGAGGAGCATGGACACTGGGGTCGTCCCGCAGTTACTAAAACAACAGACATAGCCCCACTCCACAAAGGGGGCAGTAAAGCAATAGCAAAGAACTACAGACCAATAGCGCTAACGTCCCATATCATTAAAAATTTTGAAAGGGTTCTAAGAAGCAAGATCGCCACTCATCTTGATACCCATCAATTACACAACCCAGGGCAGCATGGGTTTGGAGCAGGTCGCTCCTGTCTGTCCCAACTATTGGACCACTACGACAAGGTCCTGGATGCTCTAGAAGACAAACAGAATGCAGATGTTATATACACAGACTTTGCAAAAGCCTTTCATAAGTGTGACCATGGTGTAATAGCACACAAAATGCGTGATAAAGGAATAACAAGAAAAGTTAGTAGATGGATCTATAATTTCCCAACAAGTAGAACACAAAGAGTAGTAGTCAACAGAGTAAAGTCTGAGGCAGCTACTTGAAAAGCTTTGTTCCACAAGGCACAGTACTCGCTCCCATCCTGTTCCTCATCGTCATATCGGACATAGACAGGGATATAAGCCACAGTGCCGTGTCTTTCTTTACAGATGACACCCGAATCTGTATGACAGTGTCCACCGTTGAAGACACTGGAAGACTCCAAGCAGACATAAACCAAATCTTTAAATGGCCTGCAGAAAACAATATGAAGTTCAATGATGAGAAATTTCAATTACTCAGATACGGAAAACGTGGAAATTAAAATCTCATCGGATACAAAACTAATTCTAACCACACAATAGAGCGAAGAACTAATGTCAAAGACCTGGGAGTGATCATGTCAGAGGATCTCACCTTCAAGGACCATAACACCTAGCAACCACATCTGCTAGAAAAATGACAGGATGGATAATGAGAACCTTCAAAACCATGGATGCCAAGCCCATGTTGACACTTTACAGATCGCTTGTTCTATCAAGGCTGGAATATTGCTGCACACTAACTGCACCTTTCAAGGCGGGTGAAATTGCTGACCTTGAAAATGTGCAGAGAACCTTCACGGCACGCATAACTGCAATAAACCACCTCAATTACTGGGAACGCTTGAAGTTCCTAAACCTGTACTCTCTAGAACGCAGGCGGGAGAGATACATTATTATATACACGTGGAAAATTCTCGAGGGACTAGTACCAAACCTGCACAGAGAATCACTCCCTACGAAAGCAAAAGACTCGGCAGACGATGTAACATCCCCCAATGAAAAGCAGGGGTGCCACTAGCACGTTGAGGGACAACACAATAAGTGTCAGGGGCCCAAGATTGTTCAACTGCCTCCCAGCATACATCAGGGGGATTACCAACAAACCCCTGGCTGTCTTCAAGCAGGCACTGGACAGGCACCTAAAGTCGGTATCTGACCAGCCAGGCTGTGGTTCGTACGTTGGACTGTGTGCGGCCAGCAGTAACAGCCTGGTTGATCAGGCTCTGGTCCAACATGAGGCCTGGTCACAGACCGGGGCGCAGGGGCGTTGACCCCTGGAATTCTCTCCAGGTAAACTCCAGGTAGTTGTGAGAGGCAGGAATGCCAATCCAAAACCATGTCACAGTGGTCCAGTAGTTGTGAGAGGCAGGAGGAACCATCCAAAACCATGTCATAGTGGTCCAGTAGTTGTGAGATGCAGGAGCGACCATCCAAGACCATGTCACAGTGGTTCAGTAGTTGTGAGAGTCAGGAGCGCCCATCCAAGACCATGTCACAGTGGTTCAGTAGTTGTGAGAGTCAGGAGCGCCCATCCAAGACCATGTCACAGTGGTTCAGTAGTTGTGAGAGGCAGGAGCGACACTGTGATGATGAGTGCACAAAACTGAGAGAGAAAGAGAGAGAGACGGGAGGTTTGTGGAAACTCTTACACAATCATAATAAAAAACAAGAGGAAAGCACCGCGAAGAAGAGAAAGAAAAACAGAGTGGATGTAGAATGACGTAATAAATTATGTCTGGCCAGATGCCAGATTTCGCTATCATGACACCAGAGGTCGCTACCATGACACCAGAGGTCGCTATCATGACACCAGAGGTCGCTTCCATGACACCAGAGGTCGCTACCATGACACCAGAGGTTGCTACCATGGCACCAGAGATCGCTACCATGACAACAGAGGTCACTACCATGACACCAAAGGTCGCTACCATGAAAACAGAGGTCGCTACCATGACATGGCACCAGAGGTAGCTACCATGACACCAGATGTCGTTACCATGACAACAGAGGTCGCTACTATGACACCAGAGGTCGCTACTATGACACCAGAGGTCGATACCATGACACCAGAGGTCGCTACCATGACACCAGACGTCGTTACCATGACACCAGAGGTCGTTACCATGACACCAGAGGTCGCTACCATGAAAACAGAGGTCACTACCATGACAACAGAGGTCGCTACTATGACACCAGAGGTCAACACCATGACACCAGAAGTCGCTACCATGACACCAGAGGTCGCTACCATGACACCAGAGGTCGCTACCATGACACCAGAGGACGCTACTATGACACCAGACGTCGTTACCAGGACACCAGAGGTCGCTACCATGACACCAGAGGTCGCTACTATGACACCAGAGGTCGCTACCATGACAACAGAGGTCGCTACTATGACACCAGAGGTCGCTACCATGACAACAGAGGTCGCTACCATGACATTAGACGTCGTTACCATGACACCACAGGTCGCTACCATGACACCAGAGGTCGCTACCATGACACCAGAGGTCGCTACCATGACACCAGAGGTCGTTACCATGACACCAGAGGTCGCTACCATGACACCAGAGGACGCTACTATGACACCAGAGGTCGCTATCATGACACTAGAGATCGCTATCATGACACCAGAGGTCGCTACCATGAGACCAGAGGTCGCTACAAAGACAACAGAGGAGCTAATATGACACCAGAGGATGCTATCAATACACTAGAGGTCGCTTCCCTGACACTAGAGGTTGCTACCATGACACCAGAGGACGATAATATAACACCAGAGGATGCTAATATGACACCAGAGGACGCTAATATGACACCAGAGAAGCTAATATGATACCAGAGGATGCTACCATGACACTAGTGGTCACTACCATGATACCAGAGGTTGCTATCATGATATCAGAGATCGCTACCATGACACTAGTAGTCTCTACCATGACACCAGAGGTTTCTATCATGACACTAGTGGTCACTACCATGACACCAGATGTAGCTACCATGACACTAGAGATGCTATCATAACACTAGAGATGCTATCATGACACTAGAGGTCGCTACCATGACACAAGTGTATTGCAATAGATTTCGGTGAGCTTGGTAGCGGAGGATGAATGATAAGGTTTCGAAGGCTCCTTACTTTATTTGGGTTCGTGGTACACAGGCAATGTGTTTAAGTGCCCTGGGCGACCCCAGAGGTCCATGCCCACGAGGCAGAGAGAAGTGGCAGCTGTTGCCTCTAGGTTGATTTGGCGGCAGGTGAGGCTGGGTAAGGGTGGTACTGGCTGAGATTGGTAAGCCTATGCCACTAGGTGTCAGCACCAGCATGGCACGAAATATGAACCCAGCTGGGCATACATCGCTCGGCCACCTACCCATGGTCGTCCTTAACCATGATTGACTGAAAAAACTCGGCCTCTCTCTTGCAGGAACAGAGCACAGAACACAAGAGGACATTTCTCGACTGGTACTGGCACTGGGGCTGTCACTACCGTTGAGAGTGGAGTGAGTCGTAGCAGAGACGACTCAGGCAAAACATCTGGGAGTCGTAGCAGCATACACCGTAACTGGAGTGAGCGGGCTAGCAGTCAAAGTGACATCATCTTTGTGCAGGCTGCTCACTGAAGCTGTGACACAAGTCAGATAGTCGCCTGCCGACAAGGCTACTGTGGCTTGACGGTGTCATTCTCTCAACAGAGTTGGAGTCATAGCAGAGGTTAGTCTAAGCATCCTCAGACTGGTTTTCTACACATAACTGCACTCTGATGGTCAGGAGGTGATGTGAAACGAGTCTCAACTTGGAGGTACGACTCAGGCATGGTGTCTACGAGCGGCGATCATAAGAGCTTTCTGTACAAGGGGGCTCAGACTAAGTAAGTAAGTTTATTCAGGTATACACAAATACAGTTACAGAGATTATCATACATAGCAGCATATGTGTAGAAAACCTAGGATAACCCAAAAAAGTCAGACAGAGTGACTTATTTCCATTGGGGTCCATTTAATACCTTAATATTATATACTGTAGGAGATATATGTTATTATACTATAAAGAATATATACTAGGAATAAGGTAAAAAGATTATTTACATTTACATGTATGTTAGCTAAAAAAATAAAAAATCATTTTCCTCCCTTTCTGTCGCTACATTCATTAGGTACCTTTTGGTTCTCTTCTTGAACTGGTTCATGCTATGACTGGCTTTGGCATGTGCAGGCAGTCTGTTCCATTCCTTTATTGCTGTACAATAAAAGGTGTTTGAAGCCTGGCCACTGACTGTGGGTACTACAAAGTTGTGCTCTCTCCCCCTAGTACTATGACTGCTTTGGTTCCCAGCCTTGACAAAATTGACAGCAAGATATTCTGGACACTAAGCAATTTTATAAACTTGATTCAACTTAAGTTGTTTAACTCTGTCTTCAATATTCAGCATATCCAATTGTTGTAATTCATCCTGGCCTACATGTTCTCTTGGACCCAGGTCCAGGATGAATCTTACCATTGTGTTCTGGGTGATTTGCAGTTTATCTTTCAGTTTTTTTGTCAAGGCAGAGTACCATGAATAGCAAGCGTAGTCAATATGACATTGTATAAGGGCTAGACATAGGATCCTGCGAGCCTCAGTAGGTAGACACTGTGCTTGTCTGTAGAGGAACTTCAGTCTGGCATTCGCTTTCTTTACTACACTGTTCCCTATCAATTCTCCTGACATGCATGGGTCAAAGGGGATTCCCAGATATTTTAGTGAGGAAACTCAAGTGATGGATTCCCCATTACACCGGACATTAAAATTATTTACTCCTCTCAGTTTATATTTCGTGCTAAAGAGTATGGTTTCTGTTTTCCCGAGGTGTAACGATAGTTTGTTGTCTACTAACCATTTGCTGCAGGACTCCAGTTCCAATGTTATTACATTAGCTATATCTTGTGGGTCTTTACATGACACTAACAGAGCACTGTCATCCGCATACAGTAGGAGTTTGCACTTGACACTGATGGGCATATCATTTACATAACACAGGAATAATAAGGGACCCAGAATACTACCTTGGGGAACTCCACATGCTATCGGCAGTGGTTCTGATTCTGTTTTGTTGATTTTGACAATTTGTTTCCTTTTGCTAAGATAGGACTTAAACCAGTCTATGGAACCTATGCCGATAGCTTGAAGTTTCTTACATAATACATTGTGGTTGACAGTATCGAAGGTCTTTTGCAAGTCTAAAGTTACCATTCCTATGAGGTTCCCTATCGCCATTTCAGTTCTCATGTAATACATAAGATTAATTAGGGAGGTGTCGGTTGAGTAAGAGCTCCTAAAGCCTGATTGGTAACTATGAAGAATGTTGTTGTCATTAAGATACTTAACTACTTGACAGTACACCGCCCTCTCTAGAATTTTGGATATTACACTGAGTATACTAACTGGCCTATAGTTGCTGACATCAGACCTACTATTTTTCTTGAAGATAGGAGTAACTCTGGCCTTCTTGAACCCCTCTGGTACTGTATTATTGGTGATGGACAAATTTATTATGTGAGCAATGGGGATTGCCAGTTCAGAGGCACCATCTTTTAGGAACTTAGACGGGATGTTATCTGGGCCGGTGCTCTTAGTTGGGTTTAACCTGCTTAGTTCTTTTTGCACTAAGTCATAAGATACACTTACTAGTTGACAACTGTTTGGAGTTACCCCTTTATTGGTAGCTTACTTACTAGTGTTGATGCGACAGTTCTGTAGTATGAATTAAAACAATTTGACACTTTAGTTGTTTCGTGGCATACCTCATTATCGACATTTAGTACTAAGTTAGATCTATCTACGGGTTTATGGTTATAGCCCAACTGTTTTAGTTGTTGTCAAAGCTTTCTAGGGTTATTCTTGTACTCTTCGATTTTTGAGCAATAGTGCCTTGCCTTTGCGCCTTTTATAAGCCTCTGCACTCTGTTCCTCACCCTTTGGAATTCATTTAGCGCTGCAATATTCTGTCTGTTTGCCTTAAATCTTTTTATCAACTGGTCTCTGAATTTCATATTATCTAATATCTCAGTAGTCATCCAGGGTTCAGTTCTTCGTTTAATCCTAACCTCTTTAACTGGTGCAATATTATCAAGGATGGCAGTGAACATTGTTTTGAATTTTTCCCAGGCATCATTTACGTCCGTGCAACTTGTTATCACTGACCAGTCACAATGTGTAGCATATTTACCAGTGTTTCTTTACTGTAGTTTCTAGTTGACCTAACTTTTATTGTCTTGTGTAGGCCTATCCGTTCCCTAGTATTTTCCTGGTACAGTAAATGAT
Source organism: Cherax destructor (assembly GCA_009830355.1). Classification (NCBI taxonomy): domain Eukaryota; kingdom Metazoa; phylum Arthropoda; class Malacostraca; order Decapoda; family Parastacidae; genus Cherax; species Cherax destructor. Next base: position 11,905 of record WNWK01021542.1, read on the forward strand.
GAAATGATCACTAAGACCTGTGGTAATGACCCTGACTGACTAATGTTCTCAGGGCGGTTACAAAGTGTGTGGTCAATTAGGGTGGCTGAGAGCTGTGTGATCCGGGTTGGTGTATTAATTAGTTGCGTGTAACTATTTAAATCCAGAATTTGCTTATATCTTTTACATAGTCCGTTATTTTCCTGTTGAAAACATGTTGAAGTCTCCTAGTATTACTATCTCGTCATTGTTATCAAGTCCTGACAAGACTCTCGAAAAGTCCTCTAAGAACTGGTCATGGGTGGGAGGGCGATAACTAGTTCCTACTAAGATGGGTTTGGTCTTGGGTAGCAACACTTCAAACCATAGAATCTCCAGTTTATTGTCATTTAAATCAGGTCTTGGATTATAGGCTAAGTCGTTCTTTATGTAGGCACATACCCCACCACCTTTTCTATTCCTATCTAAGCGTTTTATATTGTAACCTTCTATTTTGACCTCGTCGTCAGTCACCGTATCATCCAACCAGGATTCCGAGATGGATATAACTGCAGCTCTAGTTCTGTTAGCTAGAATCCTAATCTCTGCCAATTTCGGAAGAAGTGATCTTGCGTTGACATGAATAAAGTGAAGGCCTGTTTTCCTAAGATAATCATAATCATCAATAAATGGCAAGGGGTCATTAGCATTAAAAATAGGAAAATGAATGTCATCATTGCTAAAGGGTAACTGTGCCAAAGTGCATTTGTTACAAACAAAATGAAATCTGGCACCATTATCATAATTGAACACACATCCATTATGCACCCAACCTTTACACAATTTACAACCGGTAAGTTTACTGTTCTTCTTTCGTCCCTTAGTACAGTGTATACATATGTCTGGTGGTGTCTGAGATAATAATGTTTCTATTGTCTGTGCATTACCTATAGCGTTAAGGTTATCATTACTAGCAACTAGACCGTCATTATCACCATGACTTATCTGTCTGTTTTGCACCTGTACCATAGATTGAGGTCCTGGATTAGTATGAATATCGCCACTTAATAGCGCCACTATAAAAGCTGTGCGCCATTGTTTTGTTTTGGAGATGTGGGTTGCCAAACCTTGCGGCGATAGTGGCACTTACGTTTCTGGTATGATGGCCACTGTTGGCCTTTCACTTTCCCAGGGAGCTATCACCTCATTCACCTTTTCCAGACCCCATGACTGATTTCCTTCTTTCGAGAAATGCACAATAATGATAAATATCATTATGGCAGCCTGGACCCCTCTGATGCCAGCCATAGTTACTCTTCACTCTTTATCACTTCACAACAAAAATTTGTTTTCTTTTCTTTACTTTTTATTAAAAAGAAACCTCTGATCCTATCAGACACCTAGCAATGCCAAGTAGCTACTCTAGAAATCACCACTGGTTACTAGTAAATTTTCTGTTATCACATACCTGGATTACCCCTCACTTGTCCCCTTCGTAAACTCCCATCACTCCTCACTTCATAGTCCGGCTTCCCCTATCACACTTCTAACTCATTTCCATCCTGGCAGTGTAAAAAGAAGTTTTTCAAAGGCGATGTCCGCACACAGCCCCATCAATCCCATATAGCGGGGCTCGTCGTTGTTGCTATTCCTCGTAGAGTTGATGTGTCAGCCATTTTTAAAAGCAGTGAGGGAAAAAAACGGCCACTGCCCCTGACAGATTCCTTGGAGTTTTGTCGTTAGATTTGGCGTTTTCTCCTATGTTTCCCTCCTAATGTACACTGGTCATTAATATGGAAGTCCGCCATTAAAAATATCCTTGGTTGGTTAACTATTCACTTCTTTCCTACATTTAGCACTGAGAGAGAACCGCCGGTATAGCCTGACAGTTTCCTGGAGTTTGTTTTGTAGATTTATCGGTTTCTCCTGTGTTTCCCTCCCATTAACACTGCTGCAGTTGATATGATGGTCAGGTACTGTCAGTATAATTAGAATGTCGCTTCGTAGTTGTACCTCTGGCAATAGCTGGTGATTGAATGTCAGTCAGCCATGTTTAAATGATCACTTCCACCCCTCACCTGGCACTGAGGGAAAAAAATTGACACTACATTACAGACCTGTCAGTTTCCTTGTATTTTGTTGATTAGGTTTTTCCTTATGTTGACTTCACATTAACACTGTGCAGTTGATATGGGAGTCAGTCACTTCAGTGATGTGGAAAACGTTGCTTGTCAGGATTGTACGTCTGGTAGCGGGTCTGGTATTTGAATGCCGGTCTCCTCTTTTGGTCATATTTGGTCCATTTCGCTGTAGTCACCGTCAGTTTTCTTGTCACTGTAAGTTCCTTGTATGTTGTTGCAACAGTTCCTCAAACTTCAGATGTTCAATGAAACTTTCCTCTTCACCATAGGGAATGTCCCTCAGCGTCTTTGTTATCTTCTCATTGAAGATTTTCTTGACTTTGTCAGCACGCTCAACTGTCAGCTGCTTCTTCTCCAACATCTCCTCCAGACTCTTCCAGAGCTTTACCAATTTTAGAGTAACGATAAACACTCATTGTGATGATCACCAGAGATGTTACTTTAGCAATAGACTCACTAACTTCACCGCCATAAAAATATTCAGGTGTCTAGGCACGATATCTCATACCCAGCATTATATTCACTTACAGCAACTGCTGTTGCGAAGTCTAAATCACGTTTCACTTTGTATTTTGTCTTAGGGCAATAAGTCCAGATGCGCTGATGTAAGCTTTTTTTTTTATATTTTATTTAAAACCTTATGTACATAACCATATGACTGCAAGAACAAAAACCGTTCTGCATCATTCGACATAACATAGTACAGAACAGTTTATCACTTACAATAAGGAAAAAAAAACCTTATCGCCCAAAAGTTACAATACATAACATTGCCACAACATACACTAAAACATGCCAAAACAACTAAATAATTTCAAAGAAAACTAAGCATACCAAAGTTATCTAAAACATACAATCATGACATATGCATCACAGTATAAAATCCCCTACCTACTTCTTCAGCTTATTTGCAACTACCCTACCAAAATTATATGAAAGGGAAAGACCCTCCCACTGTCAAACACCACTGACAGTGAAAGTGTTTCGTACAAAACTACTTCTAACTCAAAATTTACAAAAATTATGTCTCGTAAAAGACGAAAATATGGAAAACATTTTCAAATATTCCCAAATAAAACATAATAAATCACTTAACCCAACCTAGTTAAACATTGAATAAAAAAACTAAACCTAAGCAAAAAATGATATCAATATAGCACAATAAAATGTCACATTAGTTGCATTTGTGTCCTTTTACTTAAGGTATATTTTTACCTCACCCTGAAAGACAAAAGTTTTTTTGTCATATACTATGCTTACCCACCACTTACTAATAATGGTAAGTTTTCTTCACCTACCAGTAGGAATAAGAAATTTCAGCCACCGGTTTTCCAGCCTAATAACCAGAGTTTTAATAAGCCTAAATTTCCAGTACCTACCCAGGAAAGTTTCAAGTCCAGAGCCACTGGTCCAGGACTCCAGGGAACAGGTAGGACGAGCCCAGGTCTTCAGCGTCCAGAGACCCAACCTAGGTCAAATGGGCAGGGTTCGTTACACCTTATTTCTGTACTTATTGTAATAAACAGGGCCACCTGCAGCCATATTGTAGACAGATGATTAGAGACCAGGCTGCAGCAGATACGTCTCCAGTAAGTACACCAGTTACACATGCTGTTGCTTGCATTGCCGTATTGCCCAAAGGTACACAGAGTAGTCCAGCTGTCTTAGACCCTCGGATGAAGGTCTATTCCAGCAGGTCTACCGTGCCCTTACACCAAAATGAAGGTAGGGTATCAGGTGTTGTGTCTTTAAGAGACACTGGTAGCACGTACACGTTGCTTCGCAGGGGTGTATTGCCAGTGTCGAGTGACACATACACTGGTTTGCACATTTTTCTCAAAGGGATTACTGGAGGTATTGTCAAGACTCCGGTGCACAGGTTATGGGTGGAGTCTGCGTATCAGTCTAGGTACCTCCATGTAGGTATTACAGAAGATGTTCCTTTTGCAGGTGTTGACCTACTAGGCAACAATGTTTTGGGTCTCCTCAACAGTGAGGAATGTTTGGTTTCACAGGACCTTGCTTTAACAGTTGGAAATGCACAAACTGGAGTAATCGTGACTGACAGATTTTCAGTGTGTAATATGAATAGCCAAGTAAGCAAGAGAAGAACTTCTGTACCCTGCCTTGATCTTCCTACTGACTGTGGTGACTGGGGCCTGGGGAGCCTGTTCATTGAGTCTGACCTGCAGGAGACTTTGGGCAGTGACAACCTGGCCCCGGTAAAACCCGGTTTAAGGGGAGGTTTCAGTGCTGGCATGGGAGTGACGACCCGGCTGCTGACGCAGCTGGTTAGGGTCAAGGGATGTAGTGACTCCTTGAAGGCTATTCAAATGGCAGCTGTTACGGGGAAAGTGTTTCCCAACTTTGCCAAATGTTTATTTTACATAGTAGGTGACCAAGCAGTCATGGCAGAGCTGTTTGAGAAAAAGTTTCTAAATTCTCTACAGATTCCAGGTGGAGAATATTCCAGTATTGAGAGGGGTGAGTTGACTAATAACTGTTTCCCAAACACTTTTCTTTTTACCAGGGTACCAGAGTTCCTGCCCCTCCCTAATACTTTTGTGTGTGTGGTTTTGAGATTTCTGGTAAAATTTTGTCAGCGAGGCTTTCACCAAGCCAACCAGAATTCCAATTATATAAAATGTCATGTAGCTTTGAGATCCTTACTTAAGGATGTCTATCACTTTGAAAGTCACAGAAAAGTCGGGTGTTTTTACCAGTCTCTCAGGCCGATGCACTTTTGTTATCCCCAGTACCAGAAGGGCTGGGATAAGGGGATGCCCTATTTTCATTACCGTGCGGGGAAGCACTCTGGAATCATTAAGTCATGGGCTAGGTGAGAATGGTGATGCTTCCCCTCGGTGTTTTTCTCAGTTTCAGAGACTGTTTGGGTAAGATAAGAGGGGCGGCACTAGTGAACCAGCCTACGAGTCTGCCCAGGATAACGTGGGACCATGTGGTGGTGCTACTTGATCTGGAGGCTGGCAAGGAGGTTGGTTATACTGGAGCCGGCTCCTAGGAAAGCTATGATTGGGTTGGTGTGGAAACTGATGGTGGATACAGTCCCTGATGAAGATGATGTACACTGGAAAATTGTACGAGATTGCGGAAACGTTGGACCTACTGAAAGAAGGGTTGTAGTAGTGGCTCAGCCGTGGTGGGTCTTTGCGAAGGAGTTTTGGGATGCTGAAAATGGGGGCCAGGTGAATCCCCATGAGATAAATGTTGGCTGAGCACAGTCAGCCTGTGTGTGTGGCAACATAACCTTGTGGGAAGAGACATGCCGTGAGGAAGATGTGAAGTTTTGTAATCTTTTCAATGTACTTAGCGAGAGTCAGTGGACGTTGCCTTTCAAGGGTCTCACACTCGATGACACTCTCAGCAGGTCCACTGACTGCCGCAAAGTAAATTTGCTAACTAATGTTCGAGGGTTCCCTCTTATGAATAATTTACTTGATGTACTAGATACCACAGTTGTGAGTTTGTGGCAGTATTATTTGATAACCATGACCCGATGTGCTAAGGACACATTCATAATTGTAACATTAATATCTTTGTACATGAACCTTTGTATGATATTAACCCTCATGATCTTTTATTTGTAAACTTGAGTTACCCACCTTGGGTTTTGCAAAATGATACAAGAGTTGGGGAACTTTTGTTGCAGGGTAGAGCAGGGCAAGTACTGCCAGTCAGCTACTTTTCAGAGAAATGTAACAGACACCAAGGACGCTATGTCACCATAGCAAAGGAAGCTCTGGTTTTAGTTCTGGGAGTGCTAACTTTCTTTTCTGTTTATGTAACAGGGTATCTGCATCCTGTTATGGTCTCTAGTGACTACAATCCAGTACGTTTCCTTCACTTAATGAGGAACCACCCTCAGAGCCTCAATAGATGGGCCTCGTTTTTCCAACTTCTAAACCTGGTGATTCATTACGTGAAGGGAATGGAGAATGTGGTTGCTGATCAAGTTTGTGTGTAAATAATGTACAAGATGTAGTGTATAGATTACTTATCTGTTCTTGTTTTGCAGTGATTTGCGGTAGACGAGTAGATGGAACCTTGGACCACCAAAAGGAGAAGGGCAGGTTGAGCGGAGTTGAGGTATCAGAATGCCTTATTGTGTGTTTTGGGGGTAGTCACATAAGGTGCCATGCCTAGGTAAGGTATGCTCCGTTTTTTTTTAGGTGCTGGCTGGTACGCCTCACCTGTGTTTTGGTGTTGGCTGGTACGCCTCACCTGTGTTTTGGTGTTGGCTGGTACGCCTCACCTGTGTTTTGGTGTTGGCTGGTACGCCTCACCTGTGTTTTATGTTGGTATAGGGGCTGTTGGACCTAATGTTTTGGGTGAACGTTGGGCTGGCGGTGATGCCCCCCACTTTTTGGGTCATATCAAATGATCTGGGGTGTTTTGCTTCTCCAGGACTTTTAATTTTTTTTTTTTGGATCACCACTGGGGTGACTCCAGGGTCCTTGGAATGACATGTAGGTGCCGGCCTGGTAGGTCCACCTTTTTGAGGGGTCTTTGGTGATGACTCCAGTGTTTATGGCCACAGTCCCGCCAACAAAATTTATGTGACTATTCACCTGGTTTTTGGGGCCTGATATTATTCTCCTCTCCCGTGCTCTCCTGATTCTCGTAGAGGTGTGTCATGGGGAACCAGTTTTGTTTACTAAAGATTGCTGTGAGACGGGGGTGGTTATAGGATCTTTCGTTCTATGTAGAATTTAATAAGTAAATTTTCTTTTTCTTTCTTTTCACTACTCCTTGATAGTGTTCCTGTTTCAAAGCTTTTGTGGTGTCATACATACTTTAAATCTGTCTTACAGCATTACTGACATGTATCGAGATAGATGGGAAATCAATAGGTGTGATACTTAGCACTTATGTTTGTTATCAAATGGCACTTCTCAGGGTAGTATGTACAAAGTTCAATCTTTACATTATTATGATGTTTATTGTAATTTAGTAAAACGCATCAATGCCAGTGTGTGGCCACCGCTGTGTTGTGATGGTGCCTTTTCCTAACATAATTTTGTCAAAGCGTGACTGTGGGCTCGTTTGGCATAGAACTTGATCACTTTTATGTTAGGTGAGTTTCACATGTCCGCAGTCTAATAGCCTCAGACTCTTAAAGTAATTTTACATATGAGCAGTGCCAAAAAGTCCATGATTGTCTGACTAATTCTCCAGTTATAATGTTTGTTCATTTCTTTTTTCCCCCCTTTTACCTAGCGGTGTCCGTGTGGACCCAGCTAGCAGAGTGAGACCTATGGTCTAGGGGTGGGGGTGTTATGCAGGTTTCTGCATGACATGTAAATATACGTAATATATAGCTATTGGAGAAGTGTGCCATAAATTTCATGTAATTAGAAAAAATAGTATAAATAATGTATAACCTTTAGATAAATATATACGATAATTTTAGAAATATAATGTGCTTTTGGTGAATACTGTAAAGTAAGTTTAAGGGAGGGGCGAATGAATTCACACTTTTTTTTTTATTTTGGTCTAATTTCAATGGGATTTTTACAGTGATTTATACAGCTTTTAAAAACCTATACACTGTCTTTGTATTGACTTTTTGCCTTTAAGTTAGATAGAAAAAAATAAATTATTCCAAATTTGAGGAGTCACAAAACTTTCCATATTTTACAAAACTGGGAAGATGTACAATGCTCTAGTTAACATTAGATGAAAGATGAAGGCTATATAATTGTTGACCCAATGCATTTTAGCAAAAATGTCAATAGATTCTATTTTAAAAAATGTTGAAGTTAGTGATTTTTTTGTGTTTATTTTTTGTGGGGAAAAAAATCAATACACAAAAGCTGTGAAAGATATCAGAAATCCTCAATGGGTGTTTGTAGAGCCATCTTTACTCAATAAAGTGTGCAAAAATAATTACAATCCTATTAATAATTTTCCCCAAAAAATGGCTCACAATGTCAATAATTAATTTCTGAGTTATTGATATATTTTTTTCTGTAAAACTCTATGGATATGGAGCACTAAATCTCATCATGTTGCACACATCAACAATTGTTGAGACCCCAGAGGCGACTGAGCTAGCATTAGTTCCTGCACTTGAAAGGAGGCATCAGAGATATTGCTATGTAGTGTATTTTGAATGAAACAATCATAAAAATCGTAATTTTGGGTGGGAAAAAAAACACTAATTGGCAACATGTATTATTTATGAAAGCAAGAACTAAAAAATTACATTAAGAAAAAACATACAGAGAAATATGATAGAAACAAGCTGTTTACACCAAAATGTTGCCAGAATTTTGCACTATTTTTTGATAAGAAAAATTTTTTTTCCAATTTTTTCAGTCTTCCTTAATTATTATTATTATTATTATTCTCAGCTGTCGTATCTGAGCGCCTCTGCAAAGACAGTGATTATGTATGAGTGTGGTGAAAGTGTTGAATGATGATGAAAGTATTTTCTTTTTGGGGATTTTCTTTCTTTTTGGGTCACCCTGTCTCGGTGGGAGACGGCCGACATGTTGAAAAAAAAAAATATTATTATTATTACCATCAACATACCTTGTTCACTGAGTATAATAATTTCTTAATTAAGCTGCCAGAGAGACACCGAGAATGTAAACACACACACGAACACACCAGCTAACCCCTTTACTGTGAACTTTTGTACTTTCATTTTCCTCTTCCAAGTGCACTTGACAGGCACCTAAAGATGGTACCAGACCAGCCAGGCTGTGGTTCGTACGTTGGACTGCGTGCGACCAGCAGTAACAGCCTGGTTGATCAGGCTCTGATCCAACATGAGGCCTGGTCACAGACCGGGCCGCAGGGGCGTTGACCCCTGGAACTCTCTCCAGGTAATTCGTCGGAGAGCCTGTCGTAACTCTGAGTTGTCGGTAAACGAGTACATTGGTAAGTGAGGAGAGGCTGTATTACACAAGAGATGGCCTATCTATCTACTTACCTGTGGCCTTAACCCTTTCAAGGTCCGTGCTGTAGTTCTAGGGCTTTGAGTTCTGGGTCCAAACCGTAGTTCAACGTCATGAGCTCAGCTCACTCTGATAAGCTTTGAGCGGTAAATTTGGGCCTAGATATGAGAGAATACATCTATGTGGTAAGTGTGCACCACATAAAACAAATCCTGCAGCACACAGTGCACAATGAGAAAAAAAAAACTGAAACCGTAATTTTCGATTAAAACAGTGACTTTGCAGTGTTTTTTCGTATACTTTTTATAGATGTACGTATTTGCGATTTCTTGGTCTCATTTGATAGAATTGAAGATATATTACAGATATAGAGATGATTTTGATTGGTTTTAGTAATGGAAATGGCTTGAAACTGAGCTCAAAGTAGCGGAAATGTTCAATTTTTGCCGATGTTCAAGAGTAAACAAATGACCTCATGTCTAATACGCGCCAGCGCTGGTAAGTCTAATATACGTTCACAAATGTGGTGATATTATTTGTACAATTATTACAATATTGCATGACAGTAAATCTTCCATTTTTTCGTTTTAATAAAAATTCATTATGTGAATAAAAAACCAAAATGGAATTCATTCGTAAAGACTGAAAATGTAACTAATGAACAGAGAAAATGTTAGTTTAGTGCCAGGAATGCCTGCATTGTTTATTCTGCACCCTATTTTGAAATTGGAATATTTTGAACTTTTGAGTTAAATTGGCTAAATTACCAATTTCCAATCACTTTATTTTGTAGTTGAAACAGTTGACTGCGCGATTTCTTGTGCTCAATCGATAGAATAGAAGTAATACTAGTGAAGTAGCTAAGAATTTGGTCGACTGGAATAATGTAATTGGCCTAAAATGGGAGTCAAATTCGGCAAAATCGCCAATGCATAAATATCGCTGACACATCAAAATTCGTGAGAGCATACTTTCATCAATTTTCAATCAAATTTTGTACTTTTTGTTTTATTACCTTCAGAAAAAGATTCTCTACCATTTCATAAGAAAAAATAAGATTTTTTTTTTCTGAAAATTCTTGGACACTGGCACACCCCTTCCAAAAATGCCTTGGACCCTGAAAGGGTTAATGAAGTGTCAGTTTGTACAGTTAAAAAGAATGAGGTAAATATATGAGTTTGTGTGATGAATAACTGTGTGACTTGACTGACTGACTGACTTACTGACTGACTTACTTGATTGACTTACTGACTGACTTGACTTACCAACTGACTGACTGACTTGACTGACTTTGCTGACTGACTTACTGAGTGACTTTACTGACTGACTTGACTGATTTACTGACTGATTTGACTGACTTAATAATAATAATAATAATAATATCTTTATTTACTACAAGTACATGTACAAGGTAAAGGAAGTTTTGTGGGCAAGGGGCTTGGACTTCCAGCAAGCATGTGTGAGCGTGTTAGATAGGAGTGAATGGAGACGAATGGTTTTTGGGACCTGACGAGCTGTTGGAGTGTGAGCAGGGTAACATTTTGTGAAGGGTTTCAGGAAACCAGTTAATTGATTTAGTTGGACTTGAGTTCTGGAATTGGGAAGTACAATGCCTGCACTTTAAAGGAGGGGTCTGGGATAGTGACAGCTGGGAGGGATTTATTCTCAGCGGTCGTATCTGAGTGCCTCTGCAAAGACAGTGATTATGTATGAGTGTGGTGAAAGTGTTGAATGATGATGAAAGTATTTTCTTTTTGGGGATTTTGTTTCTTTTTGGGTCACCCTCCCTCGGTGGGAGACGGCCGACTTGTTGAAAAAAAAAAAAATGTACAAGGTATACAGGCCTAGCTGACATCAATGACGTACTACTATATAGAAAACCCCTTGTTATGCAGAGCATTTCAGGCAAATTAGGTCCTTGTCCCAGGATGCTACCCAAACCAGTCGACTAACTCCTAGGTACTCATTTTACTGATGGGTGAACATAGACAATAGGTTGTTGTAAGTTTGCCGGTACATCCGGCCCGGGTCTTCTCCAAATGGTGACCCAGCAGCTAGACAACCGGTGTAAAGAAACACGCCCAATGTTTCTACTCACACTGGGAATCGAACGCAGACCCTCACAGTGTGAAGCGAGAGCTTTAGTGATCAGTCCATGGGGCTTGACTTGACTGACTGACTTACTGACTTAAACTTAGACTTTTTCACTGAAGACTCTGACAAATATAGAAGCAGTGCTCTGAAATGGTGTCTAGAGTAGCTGATTCCTTACCATCAACTGTATAATATACAGCAGGGTAAAATAGAACTGAAATCCATTACAGAATTTATGCACACTCCAGTACAACCATCAACTTCAGTACCTGAACATCCACCTCAACCCAGTAGGGCCACAGCATAACTCTCCACTCTCTTCACAATCATCTACAAACACCAGCACTCACAATTTAAGGCAAGAAATACTATTATTTTTGTTGCATTTGTAGTCTTAACAAGTAAAAACAACATAATACATAATGACAGTGAACTACAATTACATATTCACTTTTATTTTTGTAAGATCTGAAGGTCTAAAAACAAGTTGTTTGGCTTTTTTTGGGCTTATAGGAACATAACCCTATTTTTCTTATAAGTTCTTCAGTTTATCTAACATGGATTTACCTAACACTGCGTTTTCAGGAACGTTACTACTGTGTAATATAACGGTCTACTGTGCTTAATCCACAGGGTTAATTGGTTCAAAAACATTGAAGAAATACATTTGCTAAAAATTGTCCATTATTGTTAGGAACACAACAAACTCATCACTATCAACAACAATTATCATTATTGTTAGAAACAGTTACTTTAATATCTTTATTATACACCCCATACCCATCCTGTGGGTAGTAGTCAAAAGATTACAGAGGTACATAATTGGTCCAGAGACTGGACTCCAAAGTTTTGATAGCTGAACAAGTTACAGCGGTAATGAACTAGATCTGGTCACAGTTATCACCAAGTTTCAAAGGTAATGAGCTCGTTAGAGCTGGTCACACTCATGGCAAGTTACAAAGATAATGAGTTCCAGGTAGAGCTGGTCACAATCATGACAAGTTACAATGGTAATGAGCTCCAGGTAGAGCTGGTCACAATCATGACAAGTTGCAAAGGTAATGAGCTCCAGGTAGAGCTGGTCACAATCATGATAAGTTACAAAGGTAATGAGCTCCAGGTAGAGCTGGTCACAGTCATGACAGTTACAAAGGTAATGAATCATAATCACATCATACATAGTTACAGTTCTGAACAAATTACAGAGTAATGAGGAACAAACATTCTAGGGAATGCATCCATTGCCCACAACAGAACAGCCAGACAGCCATTGCAAACAGCAGCAGGTTGCACCAGGATCTGCTGCTTGCAGGAGCACCATCGACCCTCCCCAAGAGGTCAGCGACTTCTCTAGCAGCCCAAGGGAGAGCTGCCCTGGGGACGTGTCAATGTCCTGGTGGATGCCAAGTTGATTGCAGATCCCAGGCCCTCTGTCTGCTGGGAGGGGCTGTTGGTTGTTCCCACCTGGAGCCCTCCGGGTGCCCAGACATCCACCGTGTGCACGGATGTTGAAGCTTGATGAAATGAGTGCACACTGCCTGTGGCACACCTGACAGCTGCAACGCGGTCGAACTCCACGGCGCTGCCTCTACAGTGGAGGTTCCCGTGAGCCTGGCACACCCTGTGCCATCGCTGACATCGTGGGCTGTGAGGAAAAAACCTGCAGTTGGGGTGGCGCTGGGAGGGGTGGGTGAGGCAGGGGGGTTGAATGGTTGTGAGAGTCAGTTTACCACACATGGGGCAGCCCGGGGAGGGGGGTGAATGGCATTGGGCATCTTGAAGTGGTTCCCCAAAACGATGTTGCTTTCATCTTCACCCACACAACCCGCCCCCTCCCCCCCTGCTGTGTGGGGGAGGGAGGCACTGACTGCTCCCGCCTGACTTGGAAACCCTCAGCCCCACACACCTTAGTTTAATTAGTTTAATATCTTTATTACGCACCCCATACCCATCCTGTGGGTGGTAGTCAAAAGATTACAGAGGTACATAATGGGTCCATTGACTGGACTCCAAAGTTTTGATAGCTGAACAAGTTACAGCGGTAATGAACTAAATCTGGTCACAATTATGACAAGTTACAAAGGTAATGAGCTCCAGGTAGAGCTGGTTACAATCATGACAAGTTACAAATGTAATGAATCATAATCACATCATATATAGTTACAATCATGAACAAATTACATATATACATACACACACACACACACACACACGCACATACAACATGCCCAGTTTTCAATCGACATGTGCATAGGACAAAATGGTAATCAATACACATACATACACACACACACACACACACACACACACACACACACACACACACACACACAAAGGTTTGCGACAAGGTTAGTTCCACAACTCAGGGGTCTGTCCTATGAGGAAAGGTTGAGGGAAATAGGACTAACAACACTGGAGGAAAGAAGGGTCAGAGGAGACATGATAACGACATACAAAATACTGCGGGGAATCGACAAGGTAGACAGTGACAGGATATTCCAGAGAGGGAACACAGAAACAAGGGGACACAACTGGAAGCTGAAGACTCAGATGAGTCAAAGGGATGTTAGGAAGCATTTCTTCAGCCACAGAGTAGTCAGGAAGTGGAATAGTCTAGAACAAACAAACAAACAAACAAACAAATTTTATTTCATTGCAGGTTACATGGGTATCGGAAGTTACAATGTAAATTGAGTGCAAGGAGAGCCACTGACATGCCATGGCATTAGGGGCAGCTTATTCTAGTCCTTAAAAACTATGTACTTAATATTAAAGAAATTTATTGAGTTTATTCTAGTTAAAAATTATTTTCAAAATTACAATATGATGAAATTTTACTGTTTAAATTTTTATATAATGATATTAGATCTTAGATTGTTACAGGTGTTAAGATTCTTGAATGATAATATGGAATTGAGATTATCTTAAGGAAAATAACATTGAGCATTTTTGACATTAACTTATAATATGAGTAGGGGTAACATAATAGTAACATATTATTAAAAATTGAGATTATCGTATAGGAAAGTAACAATGAGCATTTTTCAAAGTAGTTTATAGCATGATCATTTAGGTTTGGGTGAGTAGGTGGTTTTGAGTTGAGTCTTAAATTGATTTTCAGACAAGATTATCTTAATATTTACTGGTAATGAATTCCAGATTCTGGGGCCCTTTATGTGCATAGAATTTTTACATAGGTTGATATGAACACGGGGTATATCAAAAAGTGATCTGTGTCGTGTGTTGTGGTCATGGGTCCTATTAAAGTTGGTGAGGAGAGTTTTGAGCAGAGGGTTTATATTAGAGTGTAAAGTTTTATATATGTAGTAGGCACAAGAGTAAGTATGAATGTTCTTTACGGTGAGTAGTTTGAGACTTTTGAATATTGGTGGAGTATGCTGTCTAGAGTGGGAATTTGTTATCATTCTGACTGCGGCCTTTTGTTGTGTTATGAGTGGTCTAAGGTGATTTAACGTTGTTGATCCCCATGCACAGATTCCATAGGTGAGATACGGGTAGATAAGTGAATGATATAGTGCAAGGAGAGCTGATTGAGGTACATAATAGCGTATCTTTGATAATATGCCTACTGTCTTCGAGATTTTCTTGGAAATTTGTTGTATATGTGTTTGGAATTTAAGGCTACTGTCAAGGTGGATTCCTAGGAATTTTCCCTCTGTGAGTCTTGTGATGGGTGTACCATTAAGTGTTATGTTAAGTGGAACATTTGTGACTTTGCTTCCAAACTGTATGAAGTAGGTCTTGTCAGTATTGAGAGTAAGCTTGTTAGTCGTCATCCATGTTGATATTTTCTGTAATTCGGCATTAACAGTGTTGGCCAGTATAACTGGATTTGGGTGAGAGAAGACATATGTTGTGTCATCTGCAAATAAAATGGGTTTGAGTAGTTGTGATGCATTCGGTAGGTCATTTATGTAAATGAGGAATAGGAGTGGCCCCAGGACACTTCCTTGAGGGACTCCGACTGTAATTGGTTGTGTGGAAGAGTTCTCTCCATTTGTGTACACGTATTGGCTTCTGTTGGTGAGGTATGATTTTAGGTAGTTGAGTGGGTGCCCCCTTATACCATAGTGTGCTAATTTTGTGAGCAGTAAAAAGATATAGTGGAGGCAGGAACCATACATAGTTTTAAGACGAGGTATGATAAAGCTCATGGAGCAGGGAGAGCAGAGACCCAGTAGCGGACAGCGAAGAGGTGGGGCCAGGAGCTGAGTCTCGACACCTGCAACCACAATTAGGTGAGTACACACACACACACACGTGGCAATGCTTTATTTACAGGGAGCAAAGTCAGGGTATTTTTCCAGAATGGTCTGTAATATACCACTGTGGATAAAATACTTTGACATATCTTGAACATTTCTGAGTGAGTTGTCTCTGAATTCATTAATTTTATCGTACTCCAGTACATAATGATGCAGGGTGTGACAATAATCCAACTGGCAAAGTTTACATTTTGTTTGGTCTACATCTGGTGGTGGTGATTTAACCTGCCAAAGATACTTGTAACCCAGCCAAAGGCGGGCGGTAGTGACATCCAGGAGCCTGCTTATTTTGTTAGATGCACCATAGACATGTGGCTCCTCCTGCATAATAGAATGATGATAGATGGACTGACTGGTGTCAATCTCCCTGAGTCTTAATTCAATAAAATTCAGTTGAAGTTCTTTTCGTATTATTGTTCTCAAACTGCTAACTGACAAGCCATGATTATAATCTACCCCCTCTTTGAAAGCGTAAAACTTAGCCAATTTATCAGTTCTATCATGCATCTCTGAAGACAAATGTGAGATTGAATCCACAGCATGTGCACTCTGACTCTACTATCCACAATCCTACCATACCTGTGTCTGGCTTCTGACACAAGCATGCTACAAGTTATACTTGATGAGTTGAGAGCATTTATGGATGACAGAGAATCAGTTACAATTTGAGAGTCAACCTTAGATACATGGACGCATTTGAGTGCAAGGAGTATGGCAAACAGTTCTGTCTGAAGGTTAGAGGACCAGTTATTGATGCGTGCTCCAATTTCTTTAAGAGAGCCATCACTCTGTATGACAACGGCAGCATTACCAGCTGCACCAGTGGATTGGTGAACAGAACCATGAATGTAAATAATTTGTGAGAGAGTGTGCTGTTTGGCTAAATTATCAATACAGCTTAAAGCATTATGTTTGGCTTCAAGGCGAAGCTTTGGTTGTGATTTAAGAAGTAGTTTGGGGGCAAATGGAGGGATGGTAGTTTGGAAGGGAGCGGAGAAGTGCCGCTGTTGCCCTACTTACCACAGATCATGTATCTGATTCATGCAGAGGTCGGTTCCATCTGGAGGGATGTTCACCAGTGCTGAGGAAAGTTTGGAGGGCTTCTGTGCAGGGGTTTGAATGGGCTTGCCTGAGAATATTAACCCCAATTAGGATATTTCTTTCAGTAACACGATCTCTGATGCTTGGAATATCAAGTTCTTTCTGCATATTTAAAATTTTGGCAGTACGAGGGCATCCTAAAATGATCCTCATTGCTTCGTTCTGCAGTTTTCCAGCCCTCCAAGCTTCCAGTCAGACACAAGAGCAAGTAGTGGCACAGCATAATCAACCAATGATCTAATATAAGCAAGATATACATAATTTTCACAATTTTAACATTAGCACCATACCTGGGGTGAAACCCTGCCACAACTCTAAGTGCTCTCAGCCTTTCTTTGTATTGACGACAAAGTCTCGTTACAACAGGTCCAAGTAGTGGGACCTCAAAGCCTAGATACCTGTATCTGTTTACATATTCTAGAAGAGACCCATCATGCAACTGGATCTGGCGAACTGTGCCTCTCTGTCGAGGAGGACGCCTATTGAGTATCTTTGTTTTATCAGTAGAGATTATCAACCCCAGGTTCTGACATGATGCTAGTACATGGTTAAGGATGTTTTGGGTGTTGGAGAATCCGGTGGTGTGAATCATTATATCATCAGCGAAACTGATCATATAATGATGGGGCTGGCTAGGCATAGCATTAAGTAAGGCATTTATTAGAATATTGAATAGAGTGGGACTGAGCACACCTCCTTTTGGGGTTCCTAATTCAAAGTCTTTAGTTATACTTCTATGCCTTTGGAACACCACAGAAGACTTTCTGTTGGACATGTAGCCTTTAATCCAGCAGAGAAGCCATCCTCCAACATCCATTCTGGCAAGTTCACTAATGATTACATGTCGGTTGGCAACATCAAAAGCAGATTTAAGGTCAAGGAAGGTAGTGTATGAGCTGTCAGTGTGCAGAGTGAGAAATGTGGCTATGCAATGGTGCACACTCCTTCCATGCATGAAACCATGCAACCGGGGGGGGACAAAAATGTTTGATTCTGTACATGAGACGATTAAGAATCATCCTCTCAAATGTTTTACATAAGCAGCTAGTAAGAGATATTGGGCGAAATGAATTTTGTTGATTGGGCTTAGGAATGGGAATGATGAGGCTGTTGGTCCAAGATTTAGGGAGCTCCCCTGTTACATAGCTCATGTTGTATAATTCGAGTAAAGGATTGCCTGGTACTCGACACAGCAATCTTCGTATATTGTAGGTAATATCATCCTCACCAGGTGACGTGGAGTTGCCCTTAGTTAGTGCTGCATCAAGTTCAAAGTCAGTGAAAGGAATGTTACAGTCATCTTCCTTGCTGAGCATAAAACAAACAAGTCTCTCCTCACAAACTGTTTAACACTTCCACTATTTACGCTGAAACAATGCACTGGGATGTCCTCTCGCTGCTCTGGAATCTTTCCAGAGCATTCACACTGTTTCCTGTTCAGTCGTGCTGTGGTCAGCCTCTTTGATCAGGAGCTATCCTTGATAATCCAGGAGCTAGCCCGCCAAACACCCTGCCGCGTTGGCTGAGAGAGCGCGAGTGTTAGAAACAGAACACAAGAAATTCATCACTATCAACAACACTTATCATTAGTGTTAGAAACACAAAAACTCATCACTATTATCAACAAGAGTTATCATTTGTTATGCCTTAACATAAAAATTAGTGCTTCTTTTGTATTGGATTCAGGCATAACAATATGGACAGAGAGTTTGGGATAGAAATTAAACTTCGACTAAAATCTTATTTTTAATGAATTATATTCATTAATGTTTCATTATACATAATTCAGATTATCTATAATATAGAGTAAATAATCCAGGGAATCGTTATACAATACTTCTCCCTTAATGTATCTTAGTCTCTTGTTCACAGATTATTATTATAATCAAATAGAAGCGCTAAACCACAGGGGTTATACAGCGCTGCAGGTTTTTTAGGATGCAGGGAGAGTGGGTTTTAAGAGGGAGATGGACGATTAGTAGGGTATGGAGTGCAAGATGACGGTGGATAGTGCAGGGGTGGAGGGTAGCAAGAGATCGAGGCAGAAGGGACTGAGGGAGGTGCTAGAGATATAATCTTCAGAGTTTGTGTAGTAAGTCAGTTTCTGTCAAAAAGCCAATGAGGGAGTCAGGATTAAAGGAGGGTCCATCTGCAAGAAGGGAAGGTAAAGAAAGGGCCGCAGAGCGAAGACGTCGTTGGAGGTAAATTCTGTGTGCTCGTTGATAGAGTGGGCAGTCCAACAGGATATGTCGAACAGACACTGGAACCTGACAATGCTCACAGAGAGGGGCAGGGAGCCTCTTCATGAGATACCCGTGAGTAAGACGAGTGTGGCCGTTGCGAAGACGGGAGAGAGTAGTCTCCTAACCTCGACATTGGTGACAAGAAGGCCAGAAACCTATAACCGGTTTAATAGAATGAAGTTTGTTATTCAGCAGGTCAGACCAGCGTTGTTGCCAATGGGTGCGAAGGTGGGTAGCAATGACCGCAAAATAGTCCGTGAAAGGAACACCTCTATATGAAACTGGAAGGTCATGTACTGCTGACCGAGCAGCAGTGTCTGCCTGTTTATTGCCCTGTACGTCAACATGACCAGGGACCCAACAAAAAACAATATCTTTATGCTTGCTAAAGATACGGCGTAACCAAAGGTGGATACGAAGAACTAAGGGTGAGGTGTATCAATTTTACGGATAGCCTGTAAAGCACTAAGGGAGTCTGAAACGACCACAAATGGTGACTCAGGCATAGATGCAATACGGATAAGTGCCACAAGAATGGCATACAATTCAGCCGTAAATATGCTAGCCGAGGGTAATAGATGCCCTCGTACAACGCTGTCCGGAAACACTGCTGCGAATCCGACGCCGTCAGATGACTTTGAACCATCGGTGTATACTGCGATGGCATGGGAATGAGAACGGAAGTGGTCTAGAAAGAAAGAGCGAGAAGCCGCCGTAGGTAGTTGGGCTTTCGCGCAAGGTAGAGGAATAGAACAGACACGGACAGCAGGAACTTCCCAAAGGGGTAGGGGAAAGGGAGATGTCACATGAACATATAGAGGTGGGAGCTGAAGGGAAGAAAGGAGTGAATGTAGACGAAGAGAAAAAGGACGAAGTAAGCAGGGGCGACGAACAAATAAAGAGCGCCTACTAACATCTGTAACAATCCTATACATGGAAGGATTGCAGAGGTCATGAGAGCGAACAAAATAGCGAATGCAATGTGCATCACGACGATCGGATAAGGATGGAATGTTCGCTTCTACATAGAGGCTCTCAACCGGGGGAGAACGAAATGCACCAAGGCATAAGCGTAATCCCTGGTGATGGATGGGATTAAGGATGGAAAGAGTAGCAGGGGAGGCCGCAGAATATATCTGGTCACCATAATCGAGTTTCGACAAAATTAGGGCTGAATGTAGGCGAAGGAGGGTTCTACGATCAGCCCCCCATGAAAGATGTGCGAGGGTTTTAAGAAGGTTCAGCCTGGTGTGACAAGTTGCCTTCAGAGAGGTAATGGGAGGTTTCCAGGACAATCGAAGGTCGAACAGGAGGCCGAGAAACCTGACTGTATCACGTTCTGGGATACGTGAGCCTTATAGGTACAATGGATGGTTAGAGACCACTGAACGTCTAGTAAACGTAATTTGATGAGTTTTGCTACTAGAAAATTTAAACCCATGAGTGGTGGCCCAATCAGAAACCCGGTTGATGGCATGCTGGAGGGAAACTGCAATGAGGTGACAGTCAGCACCTGCACAAGCTATAGCAGTCATCCCCATAGAGCGATGACCAAATATTGGATGGGAGAACAGATGCCAGATTATTTATAGCAAGCAGAAAGAGTGTTGTGCTCAGAACACATCCCTGGGGGACACCTTCAGCTTGGACAAATTCTGGGGAGAGTTCATTACTAACCCATACCCGGAAATGCCTGTCAGTTAAGAAGGCCTTAAGAAAGAATGGTAGGTTGCCTCGGAGGCCTAAGGAGTGGGCCTGGGCCAAGATATTATATCTCCAAGTTGTGTCATAAGCCTTCTCAAGGTCGAAAAAGATAGCGATAACAGAATGGTTATTCGCAAAGGCATTACGAATATACATATCCAAGCGCAGCATGGGGTCAATGGCAGAACGGCCCTTACGGAAGCCATATTGACTAGGGGAGAGACTATTGTGAGTCTCTAAATACCACATCAAACATCTATTAACTAGACGTTCCATCACCTTGCAAACTGCACTGGTAAGAGCGATGGGACGGTAGTGAGGGAATCACGTCCTGTAGTACCTGGTTTTCGAAAAGGAGAACAATAGCAGACTTCCACAGCTGGGAAGAACTCCTTGCGACCATATGAGATTAAAGAGTCGTAAGAGGACAGTAAGAGCAGACTCATGTAAATGCTGTAGCATACGAATATGTATGCCGTCTGGCCCAGCTGCCGATGATCGGCAAGCAGAGAGTGTTGCCTCCAGTTCTTGAAGGGTAAAAGGCACATTATAGGATTCTTCTCTAAGAGAAGAAAAATCTAAGGGCTTTAACTCGCTGGCAGACTTAGAAGAAAGGAACGAGGGGCATAGATGTAGCCCCTGAGAAATGCGGACGAGATGATTACCAATTTCAGTGGCAACGGCAAGAGGGTGTGCTATATCGACACCAGCAACCTGAAGAACAGGAGCCGGGTCGGGAGAGAATTTACCACTCAATTTCCGCACTTTCTTCCAGACTGCACTCATCGAGGAAGCCGAAGTGACAGTAGAAACGTAATCTCGCCAGCAAGTGCGTTTAGCATCACGTATGACACGGCGAGCAATAGCTCTCTTCTGGTTGAAATCAAGGAGTCTCTCCGTGGTTCTGTTATACCGATACCTGCCCCATGCAGCGCGTTTCAAACGCACTGTCCGAGCACAAGTAGGAGACCACCAAGGCACGCACTTCTGAGGATGCTTGCCCGAGGTTTGGGGAATAGAATGTGAAGCCGCTGTGAAGATGGAGGACGAAAAGAGATGTAAAACCTCATCAATGGAGGACGAGGTAGGAACCTCATGAAAGGCAGTAAGATGTGCGTAAAGGTCCCATTTCGCCCGGTCAAATTGCCAGCGTGGGCAATGAGAAGGTGGAGAAAACAGAGGGGACTTTAGGATGATTGGGAAATGATCGCTGTCATGTAAGTCCGGGAGGACAGACCAGGTGAAGTCAAGGACAGTTGATGAAGAGCAGATGGAAAGATCGATGCAGGAGAAAGAATGAGTTCGGGGATCAAAATGGGTAGGAGTACCCATATTTAAAACATGGAGGGAAAGAGAAGCAAGAAATGCCTCCAACTGAATGCCACGGGAGTCACAGTGCGACCCTCCCCAGAGAAAGTGGTGCGCGTTAAAATCGCCAAGTAATAGAAGGGGTGGCGGTAAGGAAGAAACCAGAAAATCAACATCTGGGATAGACAATGCCCGCGAAGGGGAGAGATATAAAGAACAGAGTGTATACCACTTATTCAAGTGGATACGGGCTGCGGTGTAATGTAAGGAAGAAGGGAC